>VYZP01019140.1:1487-22762 GCA_013400635.1 Hypocryptadius cinnamomeus
AGCACAGAATGAACTTCATCCCCACAGCCTGACAGATCATAATACCATGGAAATGTCAGGCAGAAAGCAAAATGAATATATAGCATTGAATGAAGAAGATAAATGAAAGAACACCAAAAGATCTGTGATCAGAGCTTCAGCTTGTACATATCAGCACTGTTTAATTTGTTTTAATCACAAAATGCTAATTTACGACAGCCCAGGGTTCTTAGGTTTACCAGTAAAGTGTTCTTCCAGGTAATTATAACAAATTTTCCTACTGGAAGCAATAGAATGAGTGCTTGTTTGTTCCTGGACAGCTGCTACTTGGGACCAAAGGTAAGTCTGAATATTTGTGATTTATGCCATGTTCTTTCACATACAAAATAGGTAGCAAGAAAGTTAAAAGTATCATTAAATTATGTCTGCTTTTTGTATAACTTATACCTTGCATTTCTCTATCCAAACTCAAACAGTGCTATGGAACATTTGCTATGATTTACACTTTTCTCACTGTCATTAAACCAAGAAGGAGTAAACCCACTGTAGTCCATTAACTTACATCAAGGCTTAGATATATTTATTACTCTGCTCCATAGTATAATTTTTACCTGTGGCTACCATGAAAATACTACATCTTTGCATACCATGCTATTTCCATTTGTTTAAAAATGAAACAATGTTCATGGATTAAGAGAACATCAGTTTAGATACCACAATTGACTACTACACAATAAATACTGACCAAAATACATGTGAGTTTTATTGGTCTCCATCCTAGAATTTTGCTCATATAAACCCCTTTAAAGATGGAAAGAGATTTTTGTCTGAGAAGGAAAACCTCCCATCTGCTGTTGCGAATTTTCTAAAGGTTTTTTGTTCCAAAAGTAATACTCCTGAAATACATCATAAACTCTCATTTATTTATACCTACAAAATTAAAATTTTGTTATTAATGAAATAGATTTTGTGTGTGTGTTATAAAATGTATATACAACTATTTCCACACTCATCAAGTCTGATTCCTATGACCCATAGAACTTGCTACAACTAGTAAACCTATTATTGATTTCATGTAATTCAAAATATTCAAAATGGATTATTAAGTAGGCCAACTGATTATATATAATCTTACAAGGAATACTGATGACAAGATCGATTTATTCAGCTTTATGTAGCTCATAGTTTTCTCTCACTGAAGACACTGGTTTCTGTTTCTGTAATTCAGAAAATGGTCAGGAAATACAAAATGAAGCTTATTACAGAAAGATCATCCAAATTAGAAAATGCTTTCCTCTACCCTAGTGACAAGTTATCTTTGTCAGAATGACACATTGGCACCTCTGATCTGTCATCTCCAACCTCCTTCATACATTCCAAAGGATCAACAGATCCAGGGAACAAACAAATTCATTTCTTTTCACAAGGATTTGACTGCTGGAGTCATCTTCCAAAGAGTGACTCTCAGGTGCAGAGGTTACCTGTTAACACACTTGGAGCTGAAAGGCTGCTTTGATGGCAGAGCTGTACTTAATTAAGCACTAGTGATTTATTTTTTAAAAACTGTTATTTTTGTCCATATTATCCTAGGATATAAATAGAAAGAAAAGTTTAATTAGTTAAGGAAGAAATTTGAGCCAAGTCTCAATTCAAACATTTGATCCATGGAAGTGTAACCTAAGTAGTGGTTATTGTCACCTTTTGAATCCTTTATAAGACAGAGTGGCAAGCCAGAGCCAACATTACAATTTTGCCTGCTATCTCCTCAGCTATTTTTCCTTTACCTAGCTGAGAAAACGCTAAAGGTGAGCATCTGACTTGAGATTAATTAAATAAAATTTCTGTGCAGAGCTGCACAAGTAGTAAGTACAACCACCACTGTTCTAAGGTTTTTATTTTAATTGCTGGAATTACATATGGATGGGCTTTACATAGATAAGTATCAGTTTTCTTTTTATTCTTCAGAGCTGTTGGGGGAGATAATAGAAGTAAACTTTCTTACCTTTTGTTTTCCAGCTGCATATATTGTTACTTATATTGCCAGATTCCATGCACTCCAGTAAGGCTATTTCTTAGATGAATGGTTACATAGAGTTTAAATATGTGCTGTATTTATATAGGTTGCAGGTAAATGATAAAATATTGATCATCAACTCACAACATGGTTAATGTAATCCATCTCATTAACAACCATTATTTCTTAACTGCTATTTTTAAAGAAGTAATGTACTAAAACTTGTAATTTGTTAAGGAATACCAGAGATGTCACTTTGATCAATGAGATTCATCTACTCTTGTTGATCTTATAGTAATCTTCAAAATACAGAAAAACCCAATTTGTTGTAAGATGTATTTGCATTTCAAAACTCTGTTTGCAATATTCTATTTTGCACAGGTTTAAAATGAGCCTTACAGACATCCTAAGCCCTTCTGACATCGCTGCTGCTCTGCGGGACTGCCAAGGTGAGAAAACAATTAAAAATCTCAAAATCTCTTATTTTGTGTAACCCAGGGCAAGTTTTACTCAGTCCCAAAGGAATACTGAACAAGTGCATAATTTAAACAGATTTCTGTAATCTCTTTACTCAGCTGTCACAGTATGTTTGTTCATAACTGGTTTATATTGTCAATTTGGAGCTTATCCCCACATGATTTTGTTGGATGTTTAGTAGGGTATGGGGCAGTATTGCAAATTTATTCATTCTTTGACAGGCTTCACCTACTGATCATGTTTAGAACAATTAAATTGTAACAAAGTATCATCCTCAGGCCATTTAGGAACACTGAATGCAGTGGTCTGGGGTTAATTTCTTTATTAATTTATTTTCAGCTCCAGATTCCTTTAGTCCCAAAAAATTCTTTCAGATCAGTGGGATGTCTAAAAAGAGTAGCAGCCAGCTCAAGGAGATCTTCCGGATTCTCGACAATGATCAAAGTGGCTTTATTGAGGAAGATGAGCTCAAGTAAGGATTTTGTTAACTACTTGGAGGATATTAAAAAAAAAAGCACTTTTTCCATTCCAGAACTTTCAGTAAATGAGAACACAATTTATGCTAAATGTTGATAAAATCTTCAGCAGATTGTGAAAAATATATTTAAATAGGTAATTCTTACAAAGAAAAGCAAATTAGTAATACCTGCCTTTTATGCTCAGTATAGAACAAAAGAGCACCCTGGGGCTGGATTGTCATAGTGGACAGAATCAACTCAATCAGGGCTGTGCTTATAAAGCAGAAATATACACAAATAAGATTTAGCTGGCCAAACAAAGCAGTGTTTTAAGGATTTGGCTATTGTGGTAAATTTTTAGAGATAGTTATCTGTTTGATTGTACAACAACCATAAAAAATACTATGGTGTGAAAATCTAAATCCAAGTTGTTTCCTCCCAAGGTATTTCCTTCAGAGGTTTGAGTGTGGAGCCAGAGTGTTAACCGCCTCAGAAACCAAGACCTTCTTGGCAGCTGCAGACCATGATGGGGATGGTAAAATTGGGGCTGAAGGTATTGACTACTTTGAATACAGAATGAGGCACCTCAGGATGTTTGTAGTGATGTGGGATTCTCTTTTATGTTGATGGTACATTAATGTACTCCAAGTGATTTTAGTGAAATCCTGGAGTACCAACCTGTTTAAGGGTGGAAATGGTCCCTGATCTTACAGGTTCATCTCTGCAACTCCTTTTGCATGAGCAAGTAAAAAACCTTAAGGAACTTTCCTGTTGCCAGTCACTCCCATATTTCAAGTCGTTCTGAAAGGAATTGCCCCTTATTTCTCCTCCCACTTACTCTAATGTAAGGCAGCACTGGCATCACTTGGAATACACAAATGTAAAATCAAGGACAAAAGAACCAGCTGTACACAGGGAACAAACAGCTCATACATCAGCTCATTTCCAGCAGCTACTGCCCCACAGAAATTCCACTGGGGACTGAAATCATTCTCAATACGCAGCACGTAGCTCTGTATTTGCTCTGCATATGAGGATAACAGAATGATCAAGTGTCACAAGACCAGTACAAGATCCCACAACAGGATCTGTGCAGGGATGGCTGTTCTTTGTCTTCAGTGGCAGGTTAAGATCCAGACAGGAAGGAGCAGCTGTTTAAGGGAGCAGCATACTGCACTCACCATGTGGAAACACTGGTGTGATTTAATGGCTGCACGGTACAGAAACCTCCTGAGCTCCTAACTCCATATTTCTGTGTCCTGTTTTGGAGACAAAGCACACACACAAAAGGCCTGCAGCTAATGGCAGCTTGCCCCATGAGAGCAGTGAGCTGCCCAGACGAGCATGAAAGGGGCTTAGGGAATAGCATGCAGGGAATGTGCCAGCGTGCAGATTCCCCAGCTCACTGCACTAGCAGGACAGAACTCTTCTGTTTCTGTCTTTGGAAGGAATTAAATCCAGTTCCTTAGGAACAATGCCAGAATAAACACACATGATTTATGAAGCAATCTGTATATTAATACAGTCACTCAGGGATGGGACTGATCAGATACTCTAATTCATGGAATCCAACCATTTAAAAGATCTTTAAAATAACAGTATCTTATTGCATAACTCAACACCCCAGGATCATACCACATGGAACTGCACAGTGTTTTTAGCTTTGGACCGTGCTCTAAATCAACACTTCTCAATGTCTGAAGCCTTACAAACAGTTAATATAACACATGGACTCGCTTTTCCTTTTTTTCACTTGAGCTCTTAACTACTTCTTACTTAAATTCCATATAAGCCATTCCATTATTTTTGCCCAAGATCAGTATTATGCAGAGAGAAGGCCAAAACTACCCTGAATATTTAATTATTCCCTGTAAGTCAGCAAAACACACTGCCTTTCCACATGTTGTTTAGAAGAGGATGTTTAGGTGATGCCTCTCATCCACACATTTCTTCCCTGGTCATCTATCAGACAACTTTTTTCTGTTCATTTCTATTCTAAATCTCTTGATAAGCCACTAATCCTTTACTCCTAATCCTTTCACGTTAATATTTCTTTCATGTAAATATTCTCTTATCTTTCACAGAATTCCAGGAAATGGTGCAGGCTTAGAGGTTCAAAAGGACCAAACCAGATAGAACTGGGATGAATCTTCAGGAGACACTCCCAAACCTTGAAAATCAGGAGTCCCTTATTTATCTTGACAGTGTCTGTTATTTTTTCACTGCCTTAGCAACATAATGAAACACTGATTACTGATTTTTTCATTGTGTGGACTATTTACCATGTTTTAACCTCTACTTTAGCAGACACTTCCCGTGAAAATATCCAATAAAAATTAATCATATACTGTAGCCTGTGTCTATTTTTTTGACTCCTACATTGAAACATGAGAATTCTTAAACCAAAAGTGTTAATCCCTCCAAGATCTTAAACTTATCAGATCTTCATATATGGAACATCTTTTGAAATGATTAAGAGTTCAGTTTACAATAGCCCTTCTGGATTAAGCCTAAGTTCTCAGAACACTCAGATCTTCATCAAAGACTAGAAGCTCAGATACAGTTAAGAGATAGGTGAGAGTAAAATCTCTCACTGACTTCCAAGTGAAAAAGCAGTAATATATTTTTGCTTAAAAAGTGGCTTCTGCATGAGGTTCTTGCAGTTTTAAACCACTCTTTTTACATCAGCCAATTAATAGATGAGGAAAGCAAAAACCACATGCTTTCCTGCAGAGAGAATTCAAAGGAAAGCCTGAGGACTTGAGGTTTCAGATAACCGTGAGGTTTTAAAGAAGCAGAGGGGAAGCAAGATATCTTCTTGGTGGTATTTTCTTGTTTTCTTAATAGGGAAGACTGGAAGTGTGGAGGAAGAATTTGTACAAATTCTTGTTGAGAAAGCTCCAACTCTCCCTGGTGGGCTGGACTGATGTATTAAAAATGTCCCTTACAAATGCATCCATCTCTGGGAATGCTGAAGAAATGCCTTTTTATGAGCAAACAATTCATTCACTCAAAAGGAGATACTCAGATGCTCTGATGGAGTACTTATACCTTCACTTGCTTTCTAAACATCAGCAAGAGGCAGGTCATACACATGCAGCTTGCAGAGGCACCACAACACAACAGAAGCCTTTAAGTGAAGTGAACAGCTCAGTCACTGCAGTTTCAATGCATTTCTTCCTTTGCTGCAAATGACTACATTCAAAATGAACTGCATTTCTTCCTTATCAAAAGTCTCTATGAATACTGGTAATTGTGCATAAAAACACCAAACTCAAAATGGAGGTGTTTATGAGATAACCCAGCTCTTCCTGGGCAAGAGACCAATGAGTCTGAGTGGATTTGTGAAAAAGACCAAGTATCTTTCAGAGCACCAGAGTCACAGAGTCCACCCAGTTAATGTTTCCATAAGCTGGGCCTTTGTTCTCTCCCAGCCTGTGTGTTGCAAACCTAACAAAACAGTACTTGAAAAATTTCTGCTGATTAAAACATCCTCATCACCAAAGCAAAAGCAGTTCAATAAATTAAAATTTTCCTGTACTCATTGTGAAGAAAAGTTCATGCAGTGCCAAAACTGTCTAGACACCTTAACCCAAAACAAACTCCATAATGATTCCTCCCTGATTCTTCCTCTGTGCTCTCTGCAGCTACCTACTCTTTTGGGAGCCAAGAAATGGCAAGCCAGACAAGAAACATCCATCGCCTTTAAAAATAAAGCACATATTGATCCACAATTATTAAGAGTTGACAAAGGAAACCAGTATTTTGTATCATTTCAAGAAGTTTTAAAGCAGATTAATTTGACATACAAGTTGTTTGTAAGCTGGTAGACTCAGTACATTTAATATGGTCATCACAATTTTCCTTTTATTGTACAAAAATAATATAAACTGATAAAAAATGAACACTGGATTTTGATACTACTTCTTAACATTATGACATATGCTGTAGAATATAAATCTCTAGAGTATCAGTGACTCAAATGGAGCTATTCAGATTTACACAAGCCGAGGGTCTGGCCCATGAACTGACCATGGCCATTCTCAGAACGTAAGATGGATGTCACAGGACAGTCACAAGAAATAAAGTGTGTCCTTGGCAATGAAACCACTCTGATGACAGAAGGGTCTTGGAGTAGTTCACATGTAAGTAACAAACAAACTGCTCTCCATTTCACTGACAATTAAGTGTCCTGACCTTGACTAATCATGTTACATCAGGCAGGCAAATGCCTGTAAAATAAAGAATTTTCCAGGTGCTGTTGCACTCTGCTCCTTTCAATGTCTCAGCCTTTGCATGTTGGACCGTGACAAAGAAACCCAGAGGCAAAGTACAAATTCTGTTATTCTCCACTGAGATGCAACAGGATGCTGGAGCAGATGACCAAAATAGAAAAATACACTTGCCCTTACTCAAGATATTCTGAGATCTCTCAAACATCCAAAGTATTGCAGTTAAAGAATCTTTCCATGCTTTCCATCAGGAAAAAAGTACCTTAAAAACCCAGTAGTACAGCACCTACCCCAGCAGATTCAAGTAAGGGAAAACTTGTTGACTTGTAGGAAGAAACATTTAAAATTAAAACACCTTATCACTTCCCCAGGATCCTTGAAACATTAAATCATATTTTTGAATGCTCTTATAAAACAAGTGATAGTAATAACTCAAACTGGATTTATTCACTGATAAAGATACTTGTCTGCTCCCTAGCCTAAAACAAAACACCACTGGTAAAGCTCCTAGAGACATGGTATGTAGAATCCCCACTGCTATAGGCAGACCCTATAATTGAGAAAGCTGCTGGGCAGGGTTTTATGGACTGACAAGGAAGGAAAAATGAAATATACTGACCATTTTTAACCCCCATTTAACATATGGCTATGAGTGCTCACTGTAAGTATATATTTCACGAATAGGATGGAAATAATAATCAATCTACTGCATTCACCACAATGTGACATGACAGGCAGCAGTCAGAAATTAGCCATCACTGGCAATCATGCTTACAGATTGCAATAGAAGTTGCAGCTGGTTTTCAGAATTGCCAGTTGTACATTGCATAAAATTATTCACTAGACACAACTACTATAAAAATACATTTTTAGAAAGCACTGGAATACTTATGATTCCCTAAAAATACAGGTCTCAGGAGTGCTATTACATGTTCACATTAAGTACCCCCTAACACCTTGTGCCAGTGTACCCTGTCTGTGAACAGTTACAATTAAGATATAAAGAACTCCAGTAGCTTTATTCAACCTCTAAGCAGAAAAATGCCGTGCCTTAAATGTGTCAAACTGTGACATCATTCTTAAAGTAATTCTCTTTTTTTGCAGTGCTCAGAATGGAAATAATTAACTTATTAATACAATCCATCTTCAGAGCTGAAATTCTTTTAACTGCCTAGCCCCTTCCTCAGCTTTTCTTCAGATGCAAGCTAGTAACATTAAACAAACAGAACAATTTCAATATCTCAAGTTTTGCATGAAAGCAGCTTTTCAGTTGCTACTCAGTAACTCTGTATTCTTAATCATAACCCAAGCTAGTGTGAACTTACTGCCTTCCTTTACGAAATCTCTCTACGAATTTGCAAAGCAAATGCATCCATTATTAAACCATTACTCACCACGACACCCCCGGTGCTGCTCACATTCCCTGACATCACTCTGAGAAGTCTGGGGGATGTGAAGGCTGTCTCAGCAGGAGCCCAGCTCCAGCTGCACTGTTGTGTTTTCCCACACAGCTCCACAGGCCTGTTGCAGTGTTAACAAAGCGTGCAGACCAGGGATACACAGGCATTGTGCTTTTTGCTGGATCACAGCACTATTTTGTAATTTATTTGCTAAACTAATCCCAAACTGCTGAGTCTACGCATTTGTTAACACATTTAGACCGCATACTGTCAATGGAACAGCTATTTGAGCTGTCAGCTGTATTTATTTAAAGCTGTCAGCTCTAACACCCAGAGTGATTTATAGCACACCTTTTTGTGAAGTCTGCTACTACACAGCTGATGGAAGTGCTCAAAATAGTATCCAGAAACAGGCTCAACAAACCAAAACATATGTCTACACAGTACTATTTCTTACTTCTATGTACTTTTAAAAACAAATTGGAAAGCACTCATAAAGTTGTTAATTGTTTGTCCCTTGATGCAGGGGCTGTCCTGCAAATTCTCAATGTACTTATGCAGCAGTTTAATTTTACATAATCATGGGCTGGGAATCACATTTCAAACTCGGGGTGATCTGATGCCACTTTGCAAATGTCAAGGTGTGGTGTTACTGCACATACAATTAAGAAGATGGGATGAAATTGGAACCACAATCGAAGTTTCTTCATGCCCTGTTAATGTGCACATTAGAAATGTAATAATTTAATTGAATTTGTTATCAATTGCTCAATGTAGATTCTCACAAACACTTCCACCAAAAGCAATGTCAAATTACAGATGAGGTTGCACTGAGCAGAATTATACGTTAGCAATCACTACACATATATTAATTCCCTTCCTAGGGAAAGCTGGACATGGAAACACCTTCCTCAGCAATCCACCTTTACAGTGAGTACCCAATGTCCAGCTCTATGTACCTCCACAATACCTCCCTTGCAGCAGTGTTTGTATTACAGCAGTAAGCAGGCACCCCAAGTCACAGCCCAGGATGTCCATCTTGCTAAGTCCTGAACAAACACACAGCTAAACATTTCAACCAACACAAGCAAAAATCTACAGTCACTGCTGGTTTTTTATTTCTTTGGTAAGAAATTATTTAACTTGATAATCAATACTACCAATTTCAAGAATTTCCTTGTTTTGCTGAGTAGTATAAGCAAATTAACTTCCCCTCTGGCCTGATCAACACCTCATTCCTGCCTGCAGATGAGCACAAGCAAGGAGGGGAATTTGGCTCTTTTTGTTTGATACATCCAATCCTGACTGGAGGTTCCCAGAAACTGTCTCAAGTGTGCTGCACCCTTCAAATGGACAGACCTCAATGAAAGGGCCATTCTGAACACAATGCTGAATTTTAACTCAGAGCTGTAGGACAAGAAACAAGAACTACTGAATGTGGATATCTTACCCTGACACATTTGACCTGATCCTTCCTCAGACCCTGCTCAGGGAAATGCTGGGGAGCTCAGCACAGCAGGGTCTTCCTTCATCCTGCCTTGCTGGCAAGGGGGAGGAGTCACCTTCTGCTGTGACCTCTCTGAAAACACCACAAAATGATAATGCAGATTCTCTCTGCAGCTTTGGGAACATTTCCTACAGCTGTTCTGAGCTGGACTGTCTGGAAATGCTCTGTCTGTGGTGTGGCTCAGCCTGTCATGCCACTCTGGCCTGTCCAGGCCACACAGGAGGAGCTGCTCACTCGAGGACTTTGGGTTAAACGCCACCCGTGCAGGCAGGAAAGGTGACAGCCAAGGTGGTGGTGATCTCTGCACCCAGGGAAAGGAGCCTGCACACATCCCCATGAACTCACATATCCAAACTCCAAGCTGAGCCATGGCATAAGGCAGGAGGGAAGGGATGGAGCTGACTCCAGTGGGATTTGCTGCCATGGCACAAAGAAGTGGGAATGGGATGGAGCCGATTCCAGCAGCCCAGGGGGAAACAGTGGTCATCCCTCTCTGGCTTACACCGTTCACTTTTTGAGTGCACACATTAAATATTAAATTGCTGCAGTCTTAGAGCATCTCTATTCCACACAGTGCTCCTACTGCACTGGGTTGGACTCTCAAGGAACACACCAGCTACTGAGGCTGAGGAAGACTGATGAAGACATAGATGATGCTACTGGCAATGAAAGTAAATATAAACCAAGAGTGATGATAGGAACTGAAACAATAAGAGAAGGGGAAAAAAATTTACAAACTCAAGAAATACTGTGTTTTTTCAGATTTAATTCGGCACAACTTTAAGAGAGATTACTAGTAAATTCTTCTAAATGACTTGGTGGAATAAAATATTTAATTTTATCTTTTATACCTTACCCAGGTGTTTATTTAAGCAATTATGTAACCTTAGTTTATTCAGATTCCTAAACTTCACACTCCTGTGGAGAAGAAAATTATACATCTCACCATGTAGCCATTTTTACTTCTAGTTTAGCTCACACTGAATTTTATTATAACGGGAATTGAAAAGTAATAGAAAAGCTTATTTTATTAGCTAAATTCCACTATCTTAAATGTGCTAGACAGAAAATGGAAAAATAATCAGAATAGACATAATATATCTATTTATGGCAATAAAGGATTACCTGCACTAAGTGATGCTGCGTGCCAATTCCTTCAATTTACTCAAACTCGATTTAATCTTTCAAATCTCGGATTCTACCTTTAAAAATAAAGCGCTTCTACTTTTTGCAGCTGCCAGGCAGCTCCGAACGAGCCAGGGGGGAGTGAACCGCTCGTGGTTCCGCGCTTCGAACAGGGGCGCAATGGCCGGGGCACCGCGGAACCCCCGGGCCCACCGGCCGGAGCTTTCTGCCCGCGGCAGTCGGAGCGGCTGCCGGGCAGGGCTGGGACCCCAGGAGGAACCGCGGTCCTGACAGGGCACGGCCCCTCGCTGAGAGAATGCCGGGCACGGCCCCTGGCTGAGGGAACGCCGGGCACGGCCCCTGGCTGAGGGAGCGCCGGGCACGGCCCCTGGCTGAGGGAGCTCCGGGCACGGCCCCTGGCTGAGGGAACGCCGGGCACAGGCTCCGGCTGAGGGAACGCCGGGCACGGACCCTGGCTGAGGGAACGCCGGGGACGGGCTCCGGTTGAGGGAACGCTGGGCACAGTCAGGCTCCGGCTGAAGGAATACCAGGCACAGGCTCCGGCTGAGGGAACGCCGGGCANACCGCGACCGGGCCGGGGCCGCTGGAAGCGCGGCGGGGCCGGTGCCGCGGCGGCCTCGGGCCGATTCCCGATGGTGTCTGGCGGCTGCCGGCCCCAGGCTCAGGATGGCGGCGGCGGGGGCAGCCGGCCAGGAGAAGCAGCTCGCTCCGACCCTTCTCAGTTTCTTCATCTACAACCCCAAGCTGGGGCCCAAAGAGGGAGAGGTACCGGGGGGACGTCGCGCTCGTGGATGCGGGGAAGGCGCGGCGGTCCGTCCGTGCCCGAGGCCGGGCCGCAGCGTGTGCGGGCTCGGCGCTGTCCCTGCTCAGCCGCCCTGGACAAAGGCGGTCGCAGCTGCGGCTTTCCCGGCCCGCGGCCGCCCCATCCCTACCTGGCATTTGGGTACCCGCGGGGCCGGGGACGACTGCCGCCCCCATTGGGGTCTGTCACTGCTTCACACCGAGAAGAAACAGTAACCAGAGGTGTTGTCAGCAGTCGGGCGCATGTTGTAGATGGGGAGCTGGACAGTCAGCAGCTGTTTTACTGATGCTTTAACTTTGTCTAAAAATAACTTTCTCGACGTAGATACAATATGGTAGAAAGGTTACTGTTTAACTTAGTTACAGTCAAATTACTGCATTGTGTCCCTTAGTAAGGAGAGTCAAGAAGATCTAGTCTCTAGTTATAGGTGACAGCATGTTGTGTGGCTCTTGATCAGCTTTAATAGTTTCTGAACAGAGCAGTGTACTTACATACTCGGCAGTGACAGGATGAGGAGGCCGAGCGTGCCCTCAGCACGCCCCTGGTGACTCCAGACCGGGGGAAGCTGTTGTTCCGCTGGAGGATGAGGTGCGGTTCGGAGGGACTCCCAGCGAGCTGGAGACTGGGCCGGCAGGAACCTCGTGGAGCTCAGCAAAGCCCCGAGCGGGGGGTGGAATAATCTGGCTCACCGTGGCGGGTCGGGGTGGACTGGTTGGGAGCAGCTCTGCAAAACAGGCCCAGGGAGTCTGTGCACAACAGGTCCTACGTGAATCAGCAGTGAGCGCTTGTGGCTGTGGGAGGGAGGGTGGCTCAGCAGGTCCAGCCAAGCCAATGCTTCCCCTCTGTCCAGCACATGTCAGGTTACTAGTGGGTGCTGTGTTCCTCCAGGGATTCCCAGAGTAGGAAAAATACTGGCAAACTGAAATAGCCTAGTGGAGACCCCCTGAGTTAGTCAGGGGGTGCAGTCTGTGGCGTACCAGAGGAGCCTTTGATAACTGCATTTGTACAGCCTGGAGGAGAGACAATGTGGAAAGGGGGCAGAGGGCAGTCTCACCTGCCTGAAGGATGGCGGTAGATGATGGAGTTCGGTTCTTGAAGTGAAAGAATGAGGATGGATGGAAGGAAATTCTGATGAGATAGAAAAATATTCTTCACACTGAAGTGGTCTAACATCAGAGCAGGGCTGGAAAGTTGTGGGATTCCCATCTCTGGAGGTATTGAACACATGACTGGACAAGGCCTGGAGCAATCTGAGCTGCCTTTGAAGCTTGTCATGCTTTGAGCTGGCTTTGAAGCTTGCCTTGCTTTGAACAGGCCCAGAAGTAACTGGGGCCTGTGATTTCAATAGCCTTCAATTTACAAAGTACTTCGACATATCATGGAATGATTGACTGCTTATGTGCTTAATATACTTTTTATCCATTAATACAGAAGCCCATTTTGGTACAAAATAAAATTCTGCCTAGGTTATTAAGGGATTAAAAAACAAGCAAACCATGAACTCAATATTCTTTGATTTTGTTAAAATGCATTTGCTTGGATTCTTTTTTCAAATTTCAGGAAGAAAAGAAGATTCTCTTCTATCACCCAAATGAAGTAGAAAAGAACGAAAAAATTAGAAATGTGGGACTGTGTGAAGCTATAGTGCAGTTCACGAGGTAGGAAATCTGATTGCATGGGTGATTGTTTTGGCACAAGCACTGTATTTTAAATATCTCAGTTATATATCTTTTTGTTGTGAGTGTGTATAAATATCTATATCTACTTATATGTTTTCTTTCCAGGACCTTTAGCCCAACAAAACCTGCAAAATCCCTACATACACAGAAGAATAGACAGTTTTTCCATGAACCTGAAGAAAACTTCTGGATGGTCATGGTACTTATGCACGTGATATGCATATTCCTAAAACACCATCCTGCAATGTTCTCAATGCATTCTGCATTGTCTAATACCAGCCTGTCCCACTTCCTAGGTTGTGCGGAATCCCATAATAGAAAAACACAAAGATGGAAAGCCAGTCTATGAATATCAGGAAGAAGAATTGCTGGTAATAATTAACTTTCCTTTTTTTTTTAGTGAGTTATGTTATATTTTTGAGCGTACTTCCATTCAGAAATATCTTCGTTTAATTCTTCTTGAACTGCTGTCAAATTGATTTTATATGTATCTGTACCTATCTTCATAAATGGAAAAAGGGCAAAGTACTTTTCAGTAAAGTTTAAAGAAGAGCACAAGATAGAGAATTATCCAAAGAACAGCTCAAGATCATTCAATAAACACTGGTGAAATATGCAGCTGTGAGACTTAGCTTGGAGTACGTGAATATTTCTTAGGATCTCTTTGTTTAATTAAGTTCTTAAATCTATGTATTTTTATTAGGTGCCCGTATACATGTCACTACTTTCTTAAGACTGCTAGTAATGTTTACTAATAATCTGGAAAACCAAAAAAGCTCATAATTATGATGGGATTTCTTGTCCAAGCTGCAGAATCATTATGTCTGTTCAAGGGTGGGATAATAATTAAAAAGCTGGTTGGTTATCCTGCCCCTGTTCATTACAGTGTGCATTACTTTTGTTCCTCTCTGTGTCCTAAGAAAAGGATTGGAGTCCTAAGGACTCTATTTTCCCAGATAAAATGATCTTTTTTTGATCTGGATAAGATCTCAGCACCATAAAACCTGCTGTGGTGTGCCACATTCTTCAGCCTTTGATTTGGATGGAGAGAGAGCTGTCAGAAAGAGGATCAATTTCACTGACCACTGGCCTCAGGGAAGGGCAATGTTTGTAACTGGAATCCTTGGCATGAGTTCTGAAGGTGCTTTTGGTACTAAATGTGATGGGGGAAGGGACTCCCTTTATTGAAATCATGCTTTTTAAGTACAGAGACATTTCTAGGTGCTGACTGACAATGCCATTTAACTTTTCAGCGGTTGATTTCTCCAATTTGTGTTTTTGCTGGCTCTTTAAAAACACGTTATGTGTAGCTCAGCCAAAATTCTCGTAACTCTGCCTCTGCTCCTACTGATGTGCTGCTTTCCTTCCTGCAGGACAAGGTTTATAGTTCAGTCCTCCAGCAGTGCTACAGCATGTACAAGGTAGGGTTAACACTGGAGGCTCAAGGCCTTTCACAAGACAAGAGCTTGAGATACTTCAATGACACATAAATTCTTGCCTCTGCCGCCATTAATACCTGGACTCGGCAAATCTAAATGTTTTTTCAGTAAAGAAGGGATACATTTGATTGATTTGGAGTATGTTAAGGAATGGGAGTTGTGTTGTAATCTATATTCATAACTAAGTTACAAAAAATTACTGTAAATGATTACCCAACTAACTGATTTTTTTCTCTTTAAACTGTTAGCTTTTCAATGGCACATTCTTGAGAGCCATGGAAGATGGGGGTGTGAAAGTGCTAAAGGAGAGACTAGAGAAATTCTTCCATCGGGTAAGACCTCATTTTTCAGGCACATACTGTGATTCTGCATTGGAAATAAAACAAAAAAAAGTGGCAGCAATGTGACTATAAAACACAGGCAGTGGAAAGATGTAGAGTCAACACAAAGTGTGTGGTTACTCATTTTGTCAAATACTTCCTGCTTTTTCTGACAGAGTAGCTTCTTTAAGTGGAGTTGAACCACAAGTGTGGTTATGACTTGATGGAACAACTTAACTGTTGGATCTTTTTCCTGATGGAATTGTGTTCCTTCTTTCAAAGTTCTGCTTTAATGTTTGAATTGGTTACCGTGATAACAGTTTGTACAGACCTATTTGAGTGACTGTTGAAGATTCATTGAGGTTAGAAGGAATATGGGGAGGTCATCCTCCTAGTCAATGCAGGGTGACGCTGAATTTAAACTCTCCTGCCCAGTGCTTTGGGTGGCTGAGACCTGAAAACATCCAGGGGTAGAGATTCCACAACCTGCATGCACAGGCTTAAAGTTCTTTAATACTGTGAAATAGTGAATAGATGAATTTTTTAAGTTCTCCCCCCTACTCCACCCCTCCATGTGGAATTAGAAGCCAATCCTAAGAAGGCTTCAGGAAATATTGCATGCATTCTAAGTTGTCAATCAGCTATGAATGTCATTTCATAGCTGATGTTTCAGTGAAAGGATAAAAGGCAAAACCTATTTTTCACATAAAGTAACTGACTGAGTAGTCTCATCTGGCAGAATTTTGAGTTCCTACATGAGAAGTTCCATCACTCTTGAAAAGTGCCTGCCCCCATTTTTCTTGTTTGCAAGCAAGGAACAGGACTGCTGTGGTATTGAGATCTCTGATAATGATGCAGTGTACACACTGTGTAATGGTGTTTAAAATCTTGTTCTTTTAACAGATTTTTAGAATGGCACAATGTTGTGACAATGTAAACAAAAGTACAGGCTTTGCTTGTGGATTTAGGGAGGGTCTTGCTTGTTTTTTGTAAGACTTATGGTAGACTCCAGAATAAACATCATTGGCACAAGGAGTACCATGATGAGCCGGTGTGTGCTACTGTCCAGACTAAATTAAAAGTAGACCTTTGCAAAAAAGAAAGTAATACATTTTTATTGCTAAAACAGAGAGACTTACAAGCTGTGCCAAAGATTGTCACCCTGTTGGTCTGTTTTTCTTGTGGGCATTCAGTAATGGGAAGTGACTGTAGAGGGAGCCATTGGATAAAGCATCTTCCACAGACCACTTGACAGCGCATTTGAAATCTCTTGCTAAAGATTACAGTCTATCAAGAAAGTGAATAATGGAAATTATTTATTCCATTATACATTAAAAGCATTCTATTCCTATTTCTACAACTGAATCTGAAATTAAATATCAGTAAGATATTTACAAGCAAGTATGAGCAAGCTTTGCTTGCTTATACTCTCAAAAGATCTTGAACTTTCCTTAAAAGCTGTTTTCATAATGAATAAATAAGAGCAAAGTGGCACCTGGAATCACATTCATGCACTCACACGTGGAATCACAGAATGGTTTGGGATGGCAGGTACCCTTAAAGGTCATCTAGGCCAACCCCCTGCTATGAGCAGACATCTTCAACTAGATCAGATTACTCAGAGCTTTGTCCAACCTGGCCATGAATGTTTCCAGGGATGGGGCAGTCACCACCTCTCTGGGCAAGCTGTGCCAGTGTGTGAGCACCCTCATTGTAAAAAACTGCTTTCTCATGTCTAACCTAAATTGAGCCTCCTTCAGTCCAAAACCCTTCTCACTACAAACCTTTGTAAAAAGTCTGTCCCCACACGAACGAGAGTGTCAGACAAGCAGCGCTGGAAGGACTTTTTTTCTTTGATTTTTAGTCCAGATTGTTGGGGATTAGACTCAAATTTGTCATTTAAATCTACACCATGGCAGTTTTCTGAATTCTAAAAGCCAACTGTCATTGTTCTCTCAGTACTTGCAGACACTGCACTTACAGTCTTGTGATCTGCTGGATGTGTTTTGTGGAATCAGCTTCTTTCCACTGGATAAAATGACTTACTTGAAAATTCAGTCATTTATTAACAGGATGGAAGAAAGCCTGAACATAGTGAAGTACACTGCATTTCTCTACAATGACCAGCTTATCTGGTAGGTACTTCAGTAATTCTTTTGTGTGTCTTCAATTTCTAATCCTATGAGTAAGTGCCATAATAGAGGAGCTTTTACATTAGTGACAGATTTGAATGAAAATGAGAAAACATGGCATTGGTCTGAGCTAGTTAGAGGAAAATGTGTGATCTGAACTGCAGCACAAATGTAATTTGCTTCTTTTTCCTCACAATGTTCTAGGAGTGGACTGGAGCAAGATGACATGAGAATTTTGTACAAATATCTCACGACATCTCTGTTTCCGAGGCACATGGAGCCTGAGGTAGCTGGGCTGGGGGTTTTGAGGGGCAAGGTTGTTGGGTGGTTTTGGTCTTTTCTTCCTGTTTATCTGTTACTAAAGGCTAAAATACCAAAGAGAAATCTCTCCTCTCTCTGCCTCTAAGCTGGTTTTTCCTGTATGTTCTTTTTCCCCTCAGTTAGCGGGAAGAGATTCTCCAATACGTGCTGAAATGCCAGGAAATCTCCAACACTATGGAAGGTAGGTCTTGTTTTACTGTCACCATCTGCTGCTTCTTCCCCCCAGGGCAAAACATTTGGGAGGAGTGTGTGTGTTTTGAGTACATATTCCACACACAGTTCATTCCAAAGGGTCACACAATAGTTGCTGCAGTGTAAAACTTGACCCTTGGAAAAAAGAGAAAATGCTTCATTAACATTACTGCATATTTATTTTTCTTCCCATTGTTCTTAATGCACTGTATGACAAATTTGGGAATTGTTCCAGTCATTTCTTTTCAGTCAAGCACTCCAGACAAAGGTGTAGGTTTAATCTGGGATTTATCTATTTGTTCTTCCTCTGTACTCAGCATGTCAGTGAGGAATTCTGTACTTAAGCAAGTGGGCAACATTATTTTGCATAATTATGGTTTGGACATCCTTAATCAGGAGAACTCCTAATTGCAAATTTAGAGAACATCTGTTAAATTCAAGAAACTGAAATACAAGTATTCATCACATCTGACCTGTTGAATTATTTTCTAGGTTTCTTACTGGACCTTTAAATCTTAATGATCCAGAAACAAAATGCCGTTTCCCCAAAATATTTGTTAACACTGATGACACTTACGAAGAGCTTCACTTAATTGTTTATAAGGTATTACAATTTCCTCTGCAATTACTCCACAAATTGGGAATCTCTATGCAGTGAAGGTGACAATGATGTGAAGTACTTAGAAATTGTATAGAAAGGTGCATTATAAGAGACAGAAAGCTGGCATTTCTAGCAACAAGCTTTAAGGCCTGAATTCTCTTCTACCCTCTTCTGTACCCTGTACAAAACAAACAATTATTTTGTTTTACTAAAACAAAATACCAGCCTTCAGTTGCTTTAAGTGATTTCATGCCTTGCTTTATATGGGATTAATCAATAAAACAAAAAATATTTTGTTTTTACCTTAAATGGGAGATTCTTGCAGATACCTTTGTATAAAGTGCATTTTTACCAAGTTTTATCTTTCCCCTACAACTTAAACAGTTAACTGAATTTTAAAATCATAGCTGAATTTTAAAATCATAGCTAGCCTGTGTTGTGCAGGACTGCAAAAAGGTTATCCTATTGAAGTGTTACCTTTAAAAAGGATTTTTAAATCTCTTCTCACCTGTGTGTGACCTCTCTGAAGTGTCATTTATTTGAGTTAGTGAAAGTAATCTGTTGTAAATGGCTTTTTTGCTTTTGTTTTGTTCCAGGCAATGAGTGCAGCTGTCTGCTTTATGATTGATGGTAAGTACCTATTGGCATCAATTATTTGCCAAGACTTTTATATGTAAAATACTTTGACATGCAGCTTGTTTTACTCTTGAAAAATACTCACATTAATTTGTTATTTGATTCTCTTTTTCATGAGTGCTTTTATCAGTCTTTTATCTTTGTTCCAGTGGTACAAGTAACTCGTTTTACACAATAAAATTACTCAATACTGCTTCAGTTAGCCATATTCAAAATCACCCCTGAGGTTTTAATTGTGGGAGAAATTTGTCCTTGGACTCTCGCTGATGTTTAAAGAAAACAACTACAGAAACTGTAGAAACCTTCAGCTGTGGGAAGAATCTCATCTCTCGCTTTTCTCTGCCTGACACAGCTTCAATTCCACCCACACTGGAGTTCTGCAGAAAACTGGACAGCATTGTTGGGCCTCAGCTCACGGTGTTGGCATCAGACATATGTGAACAATACAACATCAACAAGAGAATATCAGGGTTTGTACCACACTTCCTGCTGCATTCCCTCATTAGTTGGTGAAAAGTTAGCTTAAATGAATTGCTTTAATAATGGTAACATCAGCCCAAATTTTGAAAGCATTAATGGTGTACTTAAGCAATGCTTGTCTACTTTTCTGCATCTTAAGTGTTTATAAAGTGCATGTTATTGCATATTTGGATCTCCCTGAAGTAACAATAGATGTTACTAATTTAGGAACAAATGTTTATTGTCTAGCTGAAATGGGAATTTTAGTGAGTAAGTTATTTGGTTGCATTGGAAGCTTTACTATTGAGGACTTTTCCAGAATTACTGCTTCTTGAAGTGTTGCCATGTATAGTAGGTGAGGAAAAAAAGGTCTTTTATTTTTCTGTTTTGCAGGACTAAGGTAGTTACTTGAGGGGCAAAAAACAGTCAAAAGAAAAAGGATGCTAATGCTTTGGAAAATATCTTTCACTTAGAACTACAGCTTGACTTGCAATAAAATTGCATTTATTTTTTGATAGATTTATTGGTTGGGGAAGCAGAACAGCATCCCATATGGCAACATAAAAGGAATTCAACCAAAGATAGGTGTGTGAATGAACTCAGTCAGTGGTACCATCCCAAATCAGCAAAATCGCACAGGATAGAAGAGGATGTGCTTGAAATTGTGCCAATCTACTAAATCATTAAACTTGGGGTTTTTAAATGTCATCTGGGACTGGCTTTGGCAGCTTTAACTCTTTAAAAGTTTAATGCCATGGTGTCCTGAAAACATGATACAGTTCCTTGACACTAATGCATGTGGGTGACAGAGAGCAGGGGTATCTGGTTGTTTGCTAAGATGAGCAGTGTCATCACAGTATCTCCTGCTTCTAAATAATGCATTGCCTCCAGTACCAATGGCTGCAGCCAGTTTTTGGTCAGTCTGAATGTGTTATGACTTCTACAAAAAATTACAGCTCTAGGTTTTCATATTAACTTCATAAAAGAGGAAATGGAGGAAGACAGCCAAGGCAGAAATTTGAAAATAGTCTCTTGCTTGGCCCACACAAATGATGTGGGGGGAAATCTAATTGCCTGGATCAAGAAAGAGTTTGTTCTCTTGGTTGTAACAAATAAGAATAACATGAATAGAAGATGACTTATTGCTCAAATTAAAGACCCAGGATCCATTCAAATCAGCTTTGACTGGCATAAGGGAGAGCAGCAGGAACAAAATGGGGCCAGGAAAAAACAGCTCATTAGAAAAATGCAAATTAATTACTACTCTGAAGTAGGACAAGGCCTTCAGACTCCCCTGTGTGTGTTTACTGGCAGCCTGAGTGGCAGAAGGGGAAATACTGGCTGGTTCTGCAGACTCAGTTGTCTTTTGGGTTGTTTTTAAAGTGTGTTAAAATGAATTTCAATCCCACAAGTCTCTTCAATGTGAAGATAAGTCCAGGCTGTGTAAGATAGCTTTGCACTGGCTCACTACCCAGTCTCTG
>VYZP01019141.1:0-15657 GCA_013400635.1 Hypocryptadius cinnamomeus
CAGCACAACCTTTCAACTTTGAACCTTCAAGTCTTCTCTCGTCCTTCCTGCAAAACAACTCTGCTCTCTGCTTTGGTGGATTTACTGAAGACTGCTATCCAACAGAAGATTCCAACCACGTAGGCAACAATGTGGAAGATATTTAGGCTTTCCAACAATAGATTGAAAGGACTCTGTCCTTGGGCTGCAGTTCAGCTTGACCCAGACAACATCTATATTTTCCTCTTTCTAATCTTTGACATAATAAAAGCAAACGAGAACAAACGAGGAATTTTAGCAGATCCTCCTTTGTATTCCAGGCCTGGTGTTAAGTCATGCTTTGTACCAGCCCCATTATTGGCAGAAGGCCAGCAATGAAACTTGAAATCAGAAAGAGACCACATATTTCATGTTCCCTATTAAATACCTCTGGATATAACCCAGCAATTAAAAAAAATACTTTCCTTGAGAAGCCTGTGTATAGATGCGAATAGAGCTGCTTGTCATTTTACCCAAAAAAGGTAGCTAATGATTTTTAAAAATATTTTAACAGAAAGTTGATACAGTATCTACTGCAAATAATAGGTCATTAGATGATAAGAGACTCACTGACTTGCTTTTATTGCTAAGTAATGAAACTTATATAAAGTTTTGTTTAATATTAAACAAAGTTCCATAAAAATATTCCAAAAGAAACCAAGTAAGCAAAAGAAACAATAATGCCATTTGGATTTGTGTTTTCCCACATACAGAAACATGACAATGACTGCTTGTAAAAACATGTCAACATTTTCCAAGGGAGAAAGAGATGTAAACACAAGCTTGTCTAAAGTGTTTGCATCAGATTTAGATTTAAAAGCTCCTTTTTCTTGTCATGGCCTGTGATGGTCTCTTTCAAGGACACCTCCTTCCAAAAGGAGAGGTGAAGGTGTACTGGGTCTTCAATAGATATTCACCTCAAAATTGTTTGTCTCTACATCTAAAAGAGATTTCTGCAGTGGTTAGGAGGAATGAGGGGTGTGGCAAGGGGAAGGGGGAACTGATCTTCTCTGCTACATTTCTATTCTCTGTATATCTCAAAGAAACTTTCTGAGTGTTCAGCTGCCCTGTGTAGCCTTCAGAAGTCCTTTGCTCCTTCATCTTGCAAATCCTGCCAACAGGAAGCTATCCTAACCCCTAGCACTTAAATGACAAATTTTTAGTTAATTTTGCCGTTTACGAGGTTCTTCCAATAATTTAAGACCTCATTATTTTTCAAATTTATAAAACACAGGTATTGGTCTGTGAATTCAGGTGCAAATAGACCATTTCAATGTTGTATTAACCAGCCCCTCCATGAAAATAATAACTAAGACATAATAGTTTCCTTTGGTTTTTTGCTTGCCTCTTCTCAGCTGAGAAGTCCCCTACCTCCTTCCCTTCCAAAATATCTCCCTCATTTTCCTTCCTCTTAGACTCAAACCCTTCTAAGAAAGCTTCTAAATCAAGATTAGAAGAGTCCATCCTGGACAGCCCCAGAGTGGGAGAGTCAAGAGCTGAAGGGCAGCAGGGGAGGAAACATTTTAAATTTTCATCAACCTGATAGCAAAAGACTAGGCATAAAATCTGCGTCTGATCTGTCTTTTTAAGTAGGCTAATGCAAAGAGAACCTGCTCAGAAAAAGCTTTGAAAGACAAATTAATAACCCTATTGATTTTCCATCACTTGTGCCATCATTTTGAATGCAATATGAAGCTGCAATGAATGAAGCTACTCAAGGCCAGTACAGCTATGACAGGGAGCTGCTCAGAGAGCATTTTGCTCTAATGAAAGCCTAACAAAGATTCCCCAAAGTCTTACATGAGACAAAACATACTCAGTTTTCACAGCCATATACTTTGTCTAGAAGGCAGGAACTGGGGTAGCTGGTTTTCTTCCTTAACAAGAAGGCAGGAACTGTAGCACCAGTAAGTGAAAGGCACCCTGGAGACTCTGCCTCTTCACCTGACCTCCCTCCATGTACTTCTGGTCAAGAAGGAACCACTGAGGACAATAACCAGTTTTCACAGTTAATTACCTGTGTCCAATCAGTCCAGCCCTGCATTACAGTGGGTAGGGAGGGAGACTGACCATCACCTCTACAAATAATCATCATCCCCCAAAATAAGATTTAAGTGTCCTAAAAAGCAAATAACAGTATTTCTCCACTTTTCATCTTGTGCACTACACTAGGTGCTGCTGCAGTCTTTGTTCTGGCTTTGGATGAGATCACCAGGCACCCATCACTGATTTTCAGTGGAGTGGAGAACAGCTGCATCCACCAGTATTCTCCTGAGAAACTGCACTCCATGCCACATCCAGCTAGCACAAAGACCTCAGAAAGCTCAGCCCTAAAGGTCTTCTGGAGCTAAAAATGCCACTGTCAACAGGCAACTCCTCCATACCATTTTCATTCTCCTGTAATTTTTTTTCCAAGGCAATTGAAAACAGTCAGAAAATGGCATGCCAAGAGGCTTCCTGTTCTATTAGCACTCTCTGCCAGACCCTACAAAGGCTCATCACAGACTCCAGAGAGCAGGGACACAGAGTCATGTAAACATGAAGCCAGTTTCCTCTTTAGCTCTTTGCAGATTAGATGGTCAAGGCCTCTATAACATAGATCTGAAAAAAAGTCATTCTTAAAAAGGTCACAAATGTAGTCTGGCAGATCATTCCTCCTCCTGTGGTCAAGGATCCCTTGCTCTCTGCTTCCTGGAAGACTGCTTTATGGAGCCAACAGTAAGACTGCTGCCAGGTATCATCTTGCTGTCACATTTATATTCAATAGCAGGAAAAAAAGCATAATGAATTTTGCACTGTTTGGTCTGGTTAAGATCATCACAACTTTTTCAGTCAACTTCATCAACAATAAGGGAACCACACTATTTCCACTCATGTGTAGGTGCCAGAAATACCACAGTGCTTATATAACACCTCACTCATACAAACAGCTTTCTTGCAAGGGGTCATTTTTCATTTTCTAGGTTGCTCATTGATTTTTAGTTTTAAGAACCCAAAACAACAACCCTATATCACACACTTTATACAAAAGTACTCCTACAATTTCTTTTTCTTATGGAATATGCTTCTCTTAACTTATAATGATTTTCAGTATCTTAAAAGTAATACAGGACGGATGGAGACAGGCAGCAATTTGCAGATGGTTTCTGCCCTGGATATGAAACTACATGAGAGTATACTCTAAAAACACATTTTGGCAGATTGACATTTGATATTCAATACAAAAAGGCCTGTGCTCTGCACCACTGGTTCCTGGTTATATGTTTTACCACTGTGAGAGCTTCCTGCTTACCAGTGATGTGGCACAACTCAATCTCCTGCAGAAGCAAAAGCCTAAGGCCTTAATTTATTGGAGAGAGAATTTCATTCAGATGTTTGCTCACAGGGGCCCTACCCTGTGTCTCATCCTCTACCTTCCAAAATAAAAAAGTTTGGAAGGCACTGGGAGAGAATCTTTTAAGACACTTTTTCTTGGGGAAAACAGTTCTCTGTACCACTACATCCTGCATATTTCTGACCTTCAACATAAACTTGAGAGAAAAAAAATACTATAACAGGATTTTCAGCACTAGAGGACAGAGTCACTCACAGTAATCTTGATGTTGCAGAAATTAGCTTTCCAGGAACTGGGAAGATTAGACAGAACTGGGCCAAGCTAATTGAGTGGCTTCTATCATGGAGGATGCACATAAAGTGATCTGCAAACACATGTTCCTCTTTGTGAGCAGCACTAATACTCTTGAAATCATGTAAGAACATTTGGTGGGAAACCAGTTCTAACTAACCATACTGATACAAAACAAAATCTTCCCAAGGGGCAAGTCCATTTTAAACTGACAAAACCACTTTTGCTGGGCTATCAGCAGCAAGTCAGCAGTGTGCCAGACAACTCTTTTCACCAAACCCCTGCAAACTGCACTGTAATCAGACTGAATTTGCTGCACTGAAATCATCCTCCTGCTTGAAATGCAGAAAGAACCACTTACCTGGAACCTGTGAACCAACTCCAGTGACTGGCTGTCATTCTGGTCTGCTTCAAGGATTACATCTGTCAGTTTATGTATGATCACATCCAAAGGGCCCTGATCTTCAATGGGTTTGGTGAGGTCAAGCTAAAGAAACCAGAGAGAAACATTTTATTGATATATGGGGGATTCAAGCTCCTGTCCCTGCCACCATCCAAGGTGCTGCTGCCACACAGATGACATTTACTTTACACAGTGCCTTTGTTTTGGTATGTTATCCAAATCTCTGAGAATTTACACATCATTGAATGTTAGAAAACTTTACTCAGACACTTATTTCTCAGCAGTGTAGCTCTAATTCCATGAAAAACAGCAAAGTCATCAGCAAGTACCCTCCATCCAAACATCTCCCTGTGCTTCTCCACCCTAAACTAACATATGGCTCTTCAGCTCAGTTTCCTGGTATGTTCACACAGCTTCCTGGTACATTTACATACATGCAAAAGGAATGAGCTAACAAGGATTAACGCCACTAATAAAAGGAAGGTCTGCTGTGCCCACTGGGATTGCACAAAACAGCACCAAGGACAGGAATAAAGGTAACACAAAAGCAAGTGAGTCAGGATCTGTGGAAATTCATCTGCTACTGAGACAGCTATTTAGCTGGAGGGGTGCACCTCCCAGACAACTCCCAATAGCAGACTTGTCTGTTAGCAGGGTAGGAGACAAAGATTTGGGGTGAGGTGTGCAGCAAGTCTGCTCCAGATAGCACAGGAAGGCATGAAAATAGTGGCAACATGTTAGAGGGCTTAGTCCCAGTACCAAAACAGGGTTCAAGAGCAGAGGAACCACCTGCACTGGAAAAGGATTGAGGAATTCTCTCTTGATGAAATATCAATGCAAAGAAGCTTACTGGACCTGTATGAGATGCATGCAAGGATCCTAAGAGAGCTGGCCAGTGTTATTGTGAGAGCTTGGATTTATCAGGATATAAATCAAAACTATGGCGATTCCAACTAAATCAGGCAAAAAAATCTACCACAAGGGCAGTCTGGTTACAGCAGAGTCCCACAGAGGCAGGATCTCCATTTGTCAAGATGTTCAATACCTGACTGGGCAAAGCCCTAAGCAACTTAGTCTAGATTTAATGCCAAATCTGCTTTGATGAAGATGATGTATTGCAGACCCCTAAGATGCTCACGAAACTTGATGATCCCACAAAGCTACTCACCAGATTTAACATTAGTTCAGTGTAAGTGCCAGAACTGGCTCATGTTCTAGCCAACACACCAGGCTGCTCACAATCTCACAAAAGCTGTGAGATTCAAGTCAACCAGTTGTGAGACCTACTGCATCAATGACAACTTAACCTTGTAAATGCCAAACCAGGAACATCTACGAGATGGATGGAAAGATGGATGTGTGCTCACTTAAGTTAGCATCTGATTTTACCTGCATGATCCTTTCTACTGCTGCTTTCTTTTTTATTCAGCTCTGGTGAGGAAGGATGTGAGAGGCACAGGATGGAGAGGAGTACTGGGCTGCTGCTGACGCTGTTTTCGGTCTCATTAGCTTGAGTTTTGTCCTACTAAAATTTCCCACCGTACAGAAATGGCCCTGCTTTGAATTAAGGAGTGAGTGCCTTAGAGAAGGTAAAGCTATAAAACAGGATGAAACCAAGCAAACTAAACCAGCAGAGATCTATCAGCCTTATATTAATTTGCTAGTTGTTAATGTAACCGATCCATGGAGCTGAATTACTTTTCATGTGTAGGCATTCTTATCTGGGCCAGGCTTCCCTGAGCAGAATAACTGAAGGTACCTATAGCACAAAACCAAATTGAAAGCCAATTCTTCCCTCAGAGACCACCTTTGCTTGCCTATTACTATATGCTCCTACTAACAGTTATGGGTTGGGGCCCTTTGAAGTCCTCATGCAGATTCCAATACAACTGGAAAACACAGTGTGTGTCTCTCTTCCAAGGAGACAAACAGAGGCACTGCTCACAGGTGGGCAGCCACTGCCTACAAGCCAAGAGACTAGCAGGACAGACTTGTGGATGCTCAGGGATGGGTAAGCTGTGGCCAGGTGAGGCAGTCCACAGATGATCTGGCTGTCCTGACATATTTCCACTCTCACAAGTAGTGCAGTACAAAGGCTAGGGCATAGCCTAAGTATCTGCAAAACGAAGGCAAAATGAAGTGAACTGCAGCTTGGCTAAAGAACATGGAAGGAGATAATTAACTTCTTCAACCAAGTTCCAGAAAAATCAGTTAATATCCTTAAAAGAAACCTCAGATGACTATGCTGTTGCTTCTGATTTTTTTCCATCTGCCTATCACATCTGGAAGGAAACAGCAAAACAAAGGGTCCATTTAACTAGGTCAGAAAGTTCATGGTTGCCAAGGTACAAAATTCTGAATTAATCCATTTTCAGGACTTGCAGTTTGAAAAGCAGTAAGAAGCAAGTAAGCATTTGAGATTGGTTACCCCTCCACATTCTTCCTGAACTTTCAGCTCAATCTGCACAGAAACATTCAGAAAGCAAGAAAACAGTCCTCCCTTTCAGCCTTGACCCAAGAATAGAAGTAAGCCTTCAAGGCAAATCCAGGCATTTCCAGCACAGTGTTTTCCACAAGCGTAAGACATCTGGGCAAGATAACTCTTCACAACAGTTGTGCCAGCTAAACACAACAGGTATATTTTGAGAAGAAAACCAAATGCACGTACTTTGAACACTGGAAAGCATTAAAAAGGCTCCCCCCTAACATTGTTTTGCTTCCCCCTCACCAGTAAAGCAGTGTGAGAAATGACAGCATGATAAAGTAGCTTCTCTGGAAGGAAGTTCAGTGACCACTTCAATTGCCTCAAAAAGGACAGCAGGTACATTTTAGCCACAAAAACCTTCAAAATTTGATCCAGTATTTTGTGGATTAGAGGATCAAACCATTTGCAAGAATAAGTTCTCTGTGTTTAGAGCCATGCCGTAGAAAGCAAATATTCCTGGGCTGTGTGGAATTTGGAAGAGATCCACCTTCCTTTTATGCACTAAGAAAAAAAAGTAAAAGTAGAAGGAAAAAAAATATTTGAGAAGGTAAAAAGAAGCCTTTTCAAGGTGGAGTATCAGACCCAAAAAGAAGTCAGTGAAAGTAAAGTGCAAAATTTCTGATGGCTCTCTGCTGAGACAAACACTGATTCATTGTTTGTCACCAGCTGGAATTTGAGCCCTCCTCCTTCCCTTGCCTTTCAGCATCTCTCTCTCTCTCCGAATGATCTCTGCATTTGACATGGTCACCCAAAGGTTTGTTATTGCAAAGAACCTACACCGTAGCAACAGAAAAGACTTATCAGCACCAGCTTGAAAAACCAGAGAAATATCTATGGTGCCTTTTCTTCTGTGAGGTAGGCTTTAGCCTGCAGCATATTCTGCTTGCCCTCCTTTATGTTAAAAAACCAATCCCAACCAGGTATTGGTTTCATGACATTGCCACTTATCACCAAAACCCAGCAAAACTCGGGTGCATGACATGGAAGAGAGTATCAACACTGTACACAGGAAATATACAAGGCATATATTTGACATGGATGGGTGCACTGTCTCTGGGTAAAAAACTGCCTGGATGGCCAGGCCCAGAGAGTGGTGGTGAATGGAGTTAAATCCGGTGGGCAACTGGTCACCCCTGGTGCTCACCAGAGCTCAGTACTGGTGCCAGTGCTGTTCAGTGTCATTATCAATGATCTGGACAAGGGCATCAAGTGAACCCTCAGTAAGTTTGCAATTCAAACCAAGCAGGGCAGGAGTGTTGATCTCCTGAAGGGCAGGAAGGCTCTGCAGGGGGATCTGGACAGGCTGCATCCATGGGCCGAGACCCAACTGTACGAGGTCAGCAAAGGTCAGGTGTCAGGTCCTGCACTGGAGTCACTCACAACTCCCCAGAAAGCACCACAGGCTGGGGACAGAGTGGCTGGAAAGCTGCCTGGAAGAAAAGGACCTAGGGGTGCCATCTGACAGCAGCTGAACATGAGCCAGCTGTGCCCAGGTGGCCAAGAAGGCCAATGGCATCCTGGCCTGTGTCAGCAATAGTGTGGCCAGCAGGACCAAGGCAGTGACTGTCCCCATGATCGTCAGCACTGGTGAGGCCACACCTGAAATCCTGTGTTCAGTTCTGGGCTCCTCACAACAAGAAAGTCATTGAGGTGTTGAAACACTTCCAGAGAAGGGCAACAGAGCTGGGGAAGGGTCCAGAACGTGGTTCTGATGAAGAGTGGCTGAGGGGGTGTTTAGCCTGGAGAAAGGAGGGACCATATTGCTCTCTACAACCACCAGAAAGGAGGCTGGAGCCAGGGTGGAGTTGGCCTCTTCTCCCAAGCAATAAGTGATAAGACATGGCGAAATGCCCTAAAATTGCACTAGGGGATATTTAGATTGGATATTAATAAAAATTTCTTCACTGAAAGAAGTCAATCATTAGAACAGGTTGCCCTAGGAAGTGGTGGAGTCACCATCCCTGGAGGTGTTTAAAAGACATGTAAATGTGGCACTTGGGAATCTGGTTTATTGGTGGACTTGCCAGTGCTGGGTTAACAGCTGGACTTGATCCAACCTAAATGATTATACAGTTCTGTATGCCTTTCCTGGTCTTTCAAATCCATATATGGAAGAAACCAACCAGTAGATAAGTGCTCTTATCATAGCTGGCAGCAGCCAGTCTGCCCACCTTTTAATAGAAGGATGGGCTGAAAGTTACAAAACATTCCAAGCTTAGAAATGACAGTCTCTCCCACAGTCTTCCTAGAGAATCCACTGGAGAGCAAGTTACAGGCACGCAGAGCTCTGTCTCTGCCCTCCTCTCCCCTTCCCTCTTCCTCTGTCCTCCAGGAACACACAGCCAGCACATTATCCAAATCATTATAGAGAAGGGCAAAAAATGTTTATTTCCATTAAGCATAATTTGTTTAAAGTTTTGGGGTTGTTTTTCTCCAGAACCCTGGCAATCCATCTGTATTGCAGGGACAGGGCGAGTGCCTGGCAGAGTGCCATGGCTCTCCACTGGTCCCAACTGCAATCCCACACAAATGCATTTCTGGAAGCTGTGCTTAAAAATAAAACTATGTCCAAGTGAAGAAAATCTGGATTTGTTCACTCAGGGGAAAAAAAACAAGCCAAAGAACTACAAATGCTGGATTTAGGAAAAAGAAATATAATTTATAATAAAGATTAAAAATAGTTGTGTATTTTTTGCTTTATTCAGTGTTTCCAGTCCATAGTATAATCAGCTGTATTTCAGAATCTGCCTGATTAGGATTTGTGACTTTGAATTTTTTTTTAAAGCTCTTCTTCTAAAATAGTTTTTGGATTAGCATTCATATGAAATGAAGTTTTAATACCAACCTGTTCTTTTATCTGAACCAGAGAGTAATGTCCACTGCTATATCCCTGAGCAATGTAGAGTCTATGTTTCTATTAATCCTCACTTTTCTCTTATTATATTTTCATTAAAAATAAGGACCCATACAGCTATTCTTCAAACATTTTGCTCCCATTCTCCAACCCACTAGCAAACTCTACTCACCAGGATGCTGCTCTAAGTTCTTCTTATGTTTTCATTTGATGTGCAGCTAGGACAGGAGTGTTCTAGGATGTGCATCCTTAGAACAGGAGTGCACATCCCTTCACAGCAGCCTGTCATGCTGCAGGTAGAAAATGTTCACGAAACTTTCAGCCAAAGGAGGTAAATGAAGGCAGAAGGTAAATCAGAAATCTAAGCCTACTCAGTAGGCAGTTAGCACCAAATCATCAGGCATTAACTCAAGTCTTAGAAAACTTAATAAAATGCCACAGAAGGGAAAGAATACAATCAAGTTTCTGGTTGGTCAAGCTGTCAATGCTCTGCTACACATTTCACCAATCGCAGTCCAAAAGTCCCTTTGTGGTAATCTAACCACTCTCCTCCCTGTGAACTGCACATACAACTTCAGCCTGACCTGACTTCTTTGCTCCTTAATTATTCTTGTATATGGAATTTTCTACACAAATCTATTGTATTCTGCTATTCAAATACTCAACTACAGCTGTACTAATCCCAAGACACGTGGTGTTTATTTCAATCTTAATTCAGCTTCTTAAACTCCATTGCATGAAAACCTTCAGGATTTTCACCCCCATCTTCCACTCCTGGCACTATTTTCTACCCTGTATTTTCATCACATACATTTATATCAAAAGGTTTGTAAAATAAAGCTTTTCAAATTCTTCTCCCAACCCCAGCCCCAGTGTTTACCTGTGCTGTGCATCAACACTGAGCAAGTCATAATGAAAAAAAGTCACAAGCTCAGATGAGAAAGCCAAGTCTTCACAAAGCTGAACCCTGACAGATGATCTATTGGTGGACACTGTTCTCTCCCAAAAAGCTCGAAGAATGCATCTAAAAATATCTTAAGCACTTTGGAGAGGGAAGGGAAGCAGCAAAAATCAATACCGTCAAGTTTGCTGTTTCACCCCACTATAAAAAGTAAACAAAAATACAGATGATATTCTAATTACAGGTGAGAATGTGCTTGCTTTTGAAAGAAAGTGGGAAATTTTCCTGAAAGAAATCAGGAAAACAGTTGTGCGTGTCCATCCATACTTGTAAGACCTAGTTGTGCACAGCAACAGAACAGAACGGGACAGAAACCTGACTGCTATTGGGACAAATCCAGGGAAATCCATAAGAACAAATAAGACCAGCACATGCTTCTTTCATGAATTAAATCCTTCAGGAGCAGTCCACTCCTGTCCTGTCCCTTCAGGGACTATATACTCAAAAAAGCTGCCAGGTCTGTGCAGCACAAAACTGACACAAATGACTCTCTGCCAAAGCATGGAAGGTAACAAAGTATACATCACTATACATTTCCTCACCGAGAAAGACATTATGCTACCTGGCATTTTCAGTGTATACAGGCTCCCATAGTTCCTAAAATACTCATGTATTTTACTCATGTAAATAAATATTTGTATGTTTAGGAGATTTTTCTCCTCATCTCTCTTTCTGAGAAAAAAAGATATCTGGGCTTTCATCACGCTCAGATAGTGCAGAAGTATTCAGCACTTGCTGCTGATAACGGGGCCAAAGGATACCAAAGGAGAACATGAACTCCCCTAGGCAACAAACACCAGCTCTGTCTCATTGCAAAGAGCAAACAGGGATCTGACCATCAGAGGCTGTAAAGAAAGAGCAAAAAGTACACCAAGGGGTGCTGCTTTGTCTCTCCACGCCCCCCTTGCCCAGCATTAACCTGCACATCCTGTTGCAGCAGCAGCAATCTGAGAAAGGAAATCCGCTGTGGTGAGGAGAGGAGAGGGCACCGCAGCAGCACCGGTAACAGCCACCCCCTCACACGGGAACTCTTCCCCAGGCAGGAAGGAAACACCTTGAAAATACCCTCCAGCTTCCTCCTGGTCCTTCTGAAATCACGGAAGTTGAAGACTGACCAGACAGCTTACCCTTCTACCACTGCAGGACACCAGAGGTTATCTGCTGTTCTTCTGCCCAGCTTAGTTTAATAGAACCACCAAAGGAGAAGGAAAGCATGTCCCACACCGTGGTATGTCATGCAGACTCTCAGGCAAGTATCAGTGACATCCTAGGCATTAAGACATGCCTAAAGGTGAGGAGCAGCATAACATAGCCTATGAAGCTGGGTTTCCATTTTCCCAAGTACTGAAACTTTAACACCATAGAAGATTCTGGGTTTAAGAGATGATTTCTTTGTGTCCTCTTGCATTCTTGTGTTTACTTTGCTGGGCACAAGTTGCTAGAGAGTATGTGTGAGCTGCACATTTTCAGGAGTTTCACACAGCTACTCCCCTGGAAGCTTGGCACCATGTCTCAAACATCTGGAAAGTTCTCATTTCTAGCTGTATTCTAGATTAAATGCAGGAAAAGGAAGTTCATAGGGGTTTTTTACACTACATATACTAACATACACAGACACCATTTATGGATCACTTCCCCAACTACTACACAAACTGACTAGCTCTTGTCCATTCAAGGCTTGTCCCCAAGTAGGACCTTGGTGAGCAGCACCTCCCCACAGCCTCCTCTGCCCCCTCCCACAAAAGCAAAGAGTGAGCCAGCACTGCTCCCGCCTGTGCAGTAACACTGGGAAAAGTTACTGCACCCCAGTTACTCAAACCTCTCCCACTGCTCCCCTCACTTCCCTCCTTACTCCTCTGACTCTGGTATAGAGGCTCAGTAGTATATTTCCACCTAGCATCATCCTCCTGTTAGCACTGAGTTTTGCCCTTCGCTTCTTTAAAAGCACAACAAGAAATCCCATGTTTGGGCTATGGCTGAAGTTCTTNAAAGAGTGAGCCAGCCCTGCTCCCGCCTGTGCAGTAACACTGGGAAAGTCACTGCACCCCAGTTACTCAAACCTCTCCCACTGCTCCCCTCACTTCCCTCCTTACTCCTCTGACTCTGGTATAGAGGCTCAGTAGTATATTTCCACCTAGCATCATCCTCCTGTTAGCACTGAGTTTTGCCCTTCGCTTCTTTAAAAGCACAACAAGAAATCCCATGTTTGGGCTATGGCTGAAGTTCTTCACAGAAACCATTTCCAGCCTTTCTATTTTACCCAGCACTGCAACATTGTTACTAGAACTTTGTTTTAGACTTAGAGCCCAACACACACACAAAAATAAATTCTAGCAATTAAAGTTTAACAGCTTGGTTTATGTCCTGTACAATACCTTGGCAGTTGCAGAAAGTTCTTTCCAGAACTTGCCAAGATGTGGGAATGGCTGTTTCTGAGCATGATATTAAACTGAGAGCTGATGTCCCATTAGGATTGGCCTGCAGTGAGCAGGTTTTTGTAGGCAAGTGGTTAAGCAGCTCAGTCTTACTCAGGGAAGGTTTGAAAGGCAATTGCTGATTTTCAGCAATGTAGGAGAAATAATCAATGCTACCCAAATCCAGAAAAGCCTCTTGCCAAGGGTGTCTCCTGAGGTCATCAAGGCTCCTGTGGATTAAGAAGGGCAGCAGAACAAATCCACAGATTAGCAGAGGAGAAAAGTTGAACAGAAAATGTGTGACATGGGAGGATTAGTGCTCCAAAGAATGAAAGCAAGTTATAGAAAACCAAGAACACAGGAGAATGAGCATTCAGCATAGCCTGCCTTGCTTCACTTCCTGGAACTGTCAAAAAGGCAATGTTCAGTGCACCAGATTAAAATGCTATAGAGGAAATCTCAGTAGTGGAAGGCATGGGAAAACTACTACGTGGTTGACAGAATCTTTGGCTCACTTCTGGAATGGGCAAATCAGACCCAGAAACCCTTCTTCTTTTTACTTTACCTGGCAGAATTGTAATGGTTGTTCGAGTGAGCTGGGTCAGCTGTAGCCCAGTTATTGAACTGACAGCTCCATCAACCCTGCAGGAGAGCAGACAGCAGAGGAGGAGTGGAATGGAGACACTATCCATGGAGAACACTCCAGCTAATCTAGAATACAGAAACAGTGCAGCACTACAGCCAGTACAGCCCAGGTAAGCAGAAGGAGGGGCACAAGAGTGGTGAACCTTTACTTGTCTAACGTTTTCAACCTTAATTATATCACCATACATGGAATCAAAACATCAAGACCTTACAATACTACAAATACTTTTGGTTTTTGAATAACTATTGGATACAGAGAATGTTAAAATGAAGGAAGCATATTCTGAAAGTTTCTCTTGAAGTCACACAAACATGGACTGCCTAACTTCCTTCCTTTTGATAATGGGATTAGATAAGCAGAAAAGCTGGTACATAAGAAACATCCCCCAGAAGGCCTGGCCACTGGCCTTTATCCTAAGGGATGACAAAGCTCAGCTCTGGACTCACACCACACAGATCAGGCTCAGCTTTTGGATAATTCTTCAGCAGCACCTGTCAAAAATCAAGAGCAGTCAGAGCTCCTGTGTGTGCAGCTGTACTTCCCATGAAATTGCCAATGTCTCTGCTGTGTCTCTGCTGTAATTCTTCCTTCAACAAAGCTTCCCATCTGGCACAGCCAGGCTGCCAGAACCCTCTTCATTTCTGTTAGCTACTAGCCCCCAGAGAGCTGTATTTCTAGGTGAATTTCCCTTTCTCAAGAGACTCTGGATGAGGCCAAGTGGTAAGCAAATGTAGGTAGTACCCAAAATACATTTAAACCAGTCTGCTCATCACTTTGCTGAATTTATGTGCTCTTTATTGTGTACTAGGAAATTTAAATACATGTGGAGGGAGCAATAGCTGTCTGAGTAGAAAGTTTTTATGCTCTTTATTCACCCCTGCCTAAACTAATTAGGATCCCTTCTGAAAAACAATCCAAAATTGAAACATACTTCTCTTAAAAAAAATCCTCCTTCATCCAAACACATTTTTACAGTGCTGCTCATGACCACTGGATAGCTACCAATGCTTGTGTAACTGCATTGGTAGAGGAGGAAGAGGAGAGAGAAGTACACTGGAATAAGATGGGGAAGAAACACAAAAGCTTTAGAAGACTTAGCCTAAAGGGAAAATAAAAACAAATAAGGTTGCTCTGAAACATAGAGAAGGCCATGCTTAGGCTGATCTATATCATATCCCCATGCTGCATGAGCAGAAATCAGAAGAGAGATCATGAAGAGATTGAAGAGACTGTGGCATTCCCTTCCATTCTGTTCCAGCAAGTATTATTTATGGGAAAATGAAGTTGCCTTTCAATTACAAAGAATTACTTCAGCTTGAAACCACTGCTCCCAGTGAGACAACATGATGAAACCATCCCTTCCAAGGGTGAATTTAAAGGCATTTTAAATGGTCTGAAATGAACACAGCTGCAAAGGTGAAACAGCTCATCATTTCTCAAATGGAGGAAGAAGAGCATAGGTGGAGATTACAGTCATCCCTCACTGGTGCTGCACTGCTAGAAGGTGTCTGAGAAAGGAGCAGAACATGAAGTCAGGAGAAGGTGGCTTGGACACAGGCAAGGCTCTAACTGGAGCCTCAGTGAGTCTCACTCATTGCATCAGCAAATACCCTGGCACAGAGATAGTGATCAATAGTTAATGGCCAGAAGTTTGTTTTGTAACAACTGCAAAACAGATTTGCTTTTTACTTTCTACCATGTCTGATAAAGTCTTCACAAGTAGTCCATGGCTCAGCCGCACACCAGACATTTTTTCCCACTCAGGTGAACAGCCTTCCAATGCAGCACCTGCCCAACACATATGGAGATCAATAGCCCAGACAGAACATTTCAAGTAAAATTCCTTTTAAATGAGAATGATAAAAGGTCTTGCTTTTGCTGGGCTGAGATTGTCTGACAATCCTCCTGAGGTTATAGCCTGGCTATTCTGAAGCAGGAAAACTAACATAAAATTTAGTAATACAAAGAATACTCCATCAAGCTGTGTTAGTTTAAATTACAGGATAAAATGGTATACAATTCAATCAGATTTATGACTTCAGGATGGCAAATGTATAAAGAAAGTAATTAGTAAAGACTGCTGAGTTGTGAAATGCTCCAGGATTTGATAATAAAGGATGCTTAGCATTTTTTGCCAGCATGCCAAAGAGTGAAACATATTTTGGGAATATTCAAAAAAGAAGAAAAATTGGGATTTCCATGTAGCAAGCAGAGGGTTAATATTAAAGATAATATAAAAATAGCCACAAAT
>VYZP01019142.1:0-17232 GCA_013400635.1 Hypocryptadius cinnamomeus
CCCCGGAGCCCCGGCCCGACCGGCGGCAGAGCGGCGCGGCCGGGCCCGGCTCCCGCTCAGGCGCTGCCCCTTGTCTGTGCCCGCAGCTACTACCTGAAGGAGTCCAAAGGCAGTCGGCGGTGGCTGCTGTTCCTGGAAGGTGAGCGCCGGCGCCCCCGAGTTCCGCAACGGCGGCCACGAGCGGGGCGGCGACCCGAGGCTGCCCTCGGTGCCCCGGCCCCCGAGGGCCGCCGTCCCTCGCCCGCGAGCCCCCGGCCCTTCGGGGCGGCTGACCCCTGTCCCCTCGCCAGGAGGGTGGTACTGCTTCAACAGGGAGAACTGCGACACCCGCTACGACACCATGCGGCGGCTGATGAGCTCCCGGGAGTGGCCCGCGACCCGCGTGGGTGAGTCGCCCCCTCCACGCCGTGGGGCAGCCCCGAGGGACTGGGGCCGGGCTGAGGTAGCGCCCTGGAAGGGGCCTGGCTGCTGCCCCGGGATGAGCCCGTGCAGGGCAGGGCAGGCTTTGGGTGCACAGGTACCGCCGGTAATGAGTGCTGCTCTCTTCGCTCTCTTCTCGTGCTGCAGCCTCCTGGGCACCCAAACCTCCGTCACTCACACAGATCGTCTAACTGAGTGTATTGGAGTTTACCTGCTAGCATTTGTCTTTTGGGGAGGTACTTAAATAGGCATCACAGGTCTTTTCTGGGCTACAAGAGGCTTCTAGACGGGATTCATCTGTAGCGTGAATCAAATTCTGAATGTCAAATCTGCCTAAGGGCAAATTTAGAAATGTTCCTTCCACTTCCCTTGCCAATGTTTTTCATCATGGATGTTTGTTTTCTGTGTGGTCAGAGGTCTTGCATGAGGCTCCTACGATTCCTCTGAAATCACAGACTGTCATCTGTATGTTTTTTGTTTCTTTGTGCCCATCTGCAGGAACTGGGATCCTGTCCTCTCAGCCAGAAGAAAATCCCCACTGGTGGAATGCAAACATGGTGTAAGGAGGGACAACGAAGGGAAATAGCTTTGTACTTAAACAGCATCTCCTGCCTTTTAGGCTAGCAAGAGTGCTGCAGAGACAGGTTAAGACTAATACTTGGAAAAGGAAATTGTGTGTTTCCTCATTTGCAGCAGTTCAGCTCTCTAACACTTAGGGCTGACAAGGTCAAGAAACTCAAGTTCAATCTCCTTGGAGTTGTGGGGTAATCTAATGAAGAAAAACTGGGGATAGCTTAGAGAGCCTTCTCAAACAGCTGCAGTGGTGAATCCCTCACGAGTGCTGGGCTGATAGTGTGTTACACATCTGACAATTTGAGAAGAATGTGGAGCAGCTCTCCTAGTTCAAAGAAGAGAAAGGAGAGACACCAGTTTATATATGCATCTATACAGAAGGGATGTTAATTTGTCTTCTGCAAAACAGAGACATGTGAAGTTAATTCCTGCAAAAACCTCCAGTGGTTGCAGTCAGCATTTACACTGCACTGACTAGAGTCTTCTCATTTTTTGTGTGAAAAACTGAAGCATAGAGAGTTGCCCTGTGACAGGCCATCCACTGTGTTGGCAGAATAGCTGAGAGCAAAGTCGTGCTCCATCGTTCTGTCCACTGAGCTTAGTGATTCAATTAGATTGATAAAAGACATGTTATTTATTGATTTAACTCAGTAAAACTATTAGTGTTCAGGACAAAATTCAAGAAAATTACGGTTGTCACTTGGTGTGCAGGAAGGTAAGTTGTCAAACTGGACAGAAACTTTTCCCTTTTCCCCTTCCCAGGATTTAATTTTCTTCCAGTTAAGTGACCGCATCTTCACCCTGTTGTGCGTGTCAGAGGCACAGCAGGACTCACACAGCTCTCTCTTACAGATTCATCCCATATTGCTCAAGTGATGTTTGGAGCGGTGCCTCTTCCAAGTCTGAGAAAAGTGAGTGTTGCTGATGGGCCGTTGCTGCCCCAGACATCACACATTAAAGGATGTGGCCAGACTTCTGTGAAACCACGCGGACGAGAAACAGGCTTTTTCTTGCTGAAGGGCAGGAAAGAATATCAAGCTACTTCCAGATAAAACATCCTGATCTCTTTAGCTCAGGCTGTTTTGACATAGTTCAGAGCCACTGCTTGAAGAGATGTTACACTGATGCAGTATGCAAGGATTAGAAGACCAGAATTCCTTTTAGATGAATCTCCAGGTTCCAGCACGTAGCAAATTAATTGCTGTAGCTGAGGGACCATGGACTGCTGCATGTAACTTTAGCAGGGCTGACCTGAGAGGCAGGACTGTGAATTTCGTGTCAGACTTTTGTCAGGAGGATATTTGGCCTTAGGCAGGAGCCATTGTGTATCAAGCTAAAGCTGTCTGCAGGTTTCTTTGGGAAGCAGCACAGTTCCTATCAGTGCCATCCGCTGTCATTCCGCTGGTGTCACAGTGAGGGACCTTCCCACTCCATCCCGGCTCCTCGGGCTGTTCCTCTGGAGCAGTCACACATCAGCAGCACGGATGCTGGTGGTGCCAAGGAAGCAGTGTCTGTACATGTAACATCTTGTGAAGCATTGCTTCTCTGAACTGGCTTGATGAACTGGGAAAAAGGGGGAGCAGTAAGTTGGAACTGAGATTCCAGGTGGTGGGAAGGTGTGTGTTTGTTTCTCCAGCACCTTCCTTGTTTTTCTTCCCCAAGTTTAGTCATTTCTAAGCACGGTCATAGGAAGGTATTTGTGTAATTGAGTTCACTCGGTTCTCTTTCAGGGCAGCACATTTTGTACAAGGTGGGGGAAGATCTCTTGTTAGGTGTATTTCATACAGGTGGATAAAGTGAGCCTGAGTTTAGGTTCCTAATCCCTTTGGAAAGTTCTTAAGCATTTTCAGAGAGGAAATAGAAGTCTGAGCCTGGACAGGAAGCAATTTTCTTGACACTGAGCTGTCTTCCAGATGAATATGCCTTCATGGGAGCACTGATCATACAGGAGGTTATAAAGGAGCTGGTGGGAAAAGGTCTGAGCACTGCGAAAGTGTTGCTGCTAGCAGGGAGCAGGTAGGTATCCACAAGATTCTGTTTCGTGAAGACAGGAGATTTCCACAGTAGAAAGCTGTTAAGGGAGGAGGCCCAGCAGCTCCTGAAATATTTCTTCTGGGAGTACAGTAACACTAACACAGCAAACCCTGTATCTCTGGTCAGTTTCTTCATGTCTGCACCAAGAATTCTGGTTCCTGTTGGCCCACATCATAAGACACACGCCTTCTGTGAATTGATTCAGGACACCAAAATAAAAACCAAACTTGCCTCATACAGGTGCTCTGGATCATCCTGTGTTGCAGAAAGCTCTGGTACACTCAGTGTTTTACACAGGGGTGTAATAGAGAAGTTGCTAAGAGTGAATTTGTCTCACTTAAGATTCTTTTAGTTTTTGAGCAGTCAACCCCCTTGGAAATGACACAGAGCACATGTATTTCCCAGGAAAGACAGTAACAACTGGACTTTGTTTCTGAGCTACCAGACTATTACTCAGCACTGGCTTTATTTCTGAGTGTTGCAAAGCAAGGAAATAATGTGGTGTCTACCAAGTTCATGATGGATGGTTGGGTGTCTGTGCTGTGGCAGGTGCAGGTGTTTGTAGCGTGTCACTGCTGGAGAAGGTGTGTCTGCAGCGAGGTCTGTCACTCCCGTGTGCGCCCCGTGACTGCAGTGTTGCTGTTGCTGTTGCAGTGCTGGAGGGACAGGGGTGCTCCTGAACGTGGATCGAGTGGCAGAGCAGCTGGAGGAGATGGGATATCAGGGGATTCAGGTTCGAGGCTTGGCAGACTCCGGATGGTTCCTGGATAACAAACAGTACCGCAGGACTGACTGCATCGACACCATAACGTGTGCTCCGACAGAGGCCATCAGGAGAGGAATAAGGTACAGTCAGGTGCTCTCAAGTACGCTACTGTAAGGGGCCAGAGTGTGGAAAAGATGTCCTCCTCCGCTGTTTTCCTTCGTTTTGATACTTGAGGAGTAGTTACTGTCTACCAATAAAGTCTAACTGTGCAAGAGAATGCGTACAGTTACAGATGCTCTAAAATGTGGTGATGGGACAGTGCTGCCAAGAAAGCTGTTCTATCAGTTGAAATTCTAGTCAGAACAGGAACTGGGATATGGAGAAGAAACATTGTTAGGATTGCCCTATGGCTTCCATTCTGTTATTGCTTTGTCTTCTAGATACTGGAATGGCATTGTTCCCGAACGCTGTAAGCTGCAGTTTAAAGAGGGAGAGGAATGGAATTGCTTTTTTGGATACAAGATTTACCCCACTCTTCGATGTAAGTACCAAAGGAGAGAGATCAAATGGATTTAAGGTTCCCTCTGTATTTTTAACTAACTTGGAGCAATCCCTTTTCCAAATTTTTGGTCTTTCTAGGCCCAGTCTTTGTTGTCCAGTGGCTGTTTGATGAGGCTCAGCTTACTGTAGACAATGTACACCTCACTGGCCAGCCTGTTCAGGAAGGGCAGTGGCTCTACATCCAGAATTTAGGTAGAGAGCTGAGAAACACCCTGAAGGATGTGACGTAAGTGTTTCATTGAGAAAAACCTGGCGTATTTGTTTCTAGGGGACATTCTTATCCAGTTCCTTGTGTTCTCAGATCTCTGCTGAAAAAGGAGAGTTGTAAATTTGGTAACTATTAGTTCATTACATCAAGAATCTTGCCTTTTTCATTTCTGTGTAAAATTCCACTTTTCCCTAGTCTGGAAGGTTAAATTCAGCAGGACTTACTTTGTCCTTCAAGACATAATCCGTGATTCTGTTTTCCTTCAGAGCGAGCTTTGCTCCCGCCTGTTTGTCCCACGAGATCATCACACGCAAGTAAGTGCTTGTGCAGATCCTGCAGAGGTGAACAGGGATGCAGCCTGGGAGTGAAGCTGTCCTGGCAGCCTGACCCCTCTGATGTGATCTGTATGGTTTGTCTTTTCAGTCACTGGACCGACATCCAGGTGAAGGGGACATCGTTACCCCGTGCCCTGCACTGTTGGGATCGGAGCCTCCATGAGAGCAACAAAAACGGGAAGGCTCCTCTGAAAGGCTGCCCAATTCACCTGATTGACAGCTGTCCATGGCCTCACTGCAACCCCTCGTGCCCCACAATCAGGGACCAGTTCACAGGGCAGGAGATGAATGTGATCCAGTTCCTCATGCACATGGGTTTTGATGTTCAGAAGATGGCACAGCAGCAGGGCCTGGAGCCGAGTAAACTCCTGGGGATGCTCAGCAGTGGTAACTAGAAAGGTCAGAGGGGCAGAGATTAGATCAGGAGGAGAGAGACTCTCAGCCCTTCTCCCAGACTTTCTAATCTTCTTCCTAATGTTCCTGCAGGCAGATGCATGCTCATACCCATGGCGCACTCACACCTGTGCACTCACATGCTCCCACACTCTTGCACGCTTATGGTGTGTCAAGGAAAAAAAAAAAAAGAAAAAAAAGGCAAGCAGCAATTCCTTGCTTACACTGTTTGGCTGGAACTTGTTCCCTCCCTCCAAACTCCAGGGCTCAGTTTCAGCCGGTCACATCCTCTTCCTGTGCTACACAAGGCAATCAGATACAGGGAGTAGCAAAGCCATAAATAGCAGCGATGAGAACCTTCCCCAGATCTGGGACATCTTCCCTTGCCATGAATTTCACATCATAGACTTGTTACAAGTGGTGAAAAAAGCAAGCACTGGATTTCTTCTGTCCAACTAGGAGTGAAGGAATGATTACATTACTTCCTGGAGGTTAGCATCTCATGCTGAATCACAGAATACAGACCCAGGACACGTGCTAGGGATGGACACTCTTGTACTCAATTTATTCATATTATTTTATAAAATGACTTTTTAATTACTTTTTTAAACTAAGCAAGAAATATAAAGGATATTGTAACATATTTTTTTTTAAATAACGAAGAAACCTCTTGCTACTTTGGCAACGTGGACATATTTATTTTAATATGTAAAACGCTATTTATAAGGGCTGACCAGAGAACCATACCTTTGTCTTTGTAAAGTTGTATATGCTGCTCATTTGTATGGGTTATCCTGATGGTCACTTGTGCCTGGGAGAGGACTAAGGGTGGTGTTGATGTTTTGTATTAATTAGATTTCTGTGTTCCCCTTGCAGTGTGCCTTGTCATTGTTTCTCTGGTGAAGAGGTTGTAATACAAGGTTTAAGTACAGAGACCTTCACCCAGCACCTGATGTGTGCAGACTTTCACAGCGTTTTCAGCTTGCCTGTGATCCCCCAGGTAGTCCAAGGCATTGCACTGTAAGGTGGAGGGAGATCTGGCTTTGCTGCAGAGGCCTCTCTCCCAGTGAGGGAAATGTTTGATCAGAGCATCAGAAGCATTTGGAGCAGAAAGGGCAGAGAACACAAGACAAGCACCAACATATTTCTCTTCTAATAATTTGGGAACACACCCACCACAGCAGAGAGAACCCCCTTTGATGGTAGTGGGAGGAGAACAGGGAGGGATGGGGAGTGCAGGGCTGAGGTGGAGAGGAGCTGTTCCTCGGGGGAGCAGTGGGTGGCTGGAGCAGAGCCTCCCCCTGCGGCGCAGGGCGTGGGGAGCCCTGCCCCAGCAGCACCTGCACGTCCCCTGCACGGGTGCCCCTGTGTGCCTGCACTGCTGTGCATGGCCACGCAGCGTGTCACAGACAGACAGACAGACAGACAGACAGTTTGGGCCTGAATGGAGAAAAATTCCCTGTGCTTTCAGACCTTGCCAGGTTAGAACAGTGGTGCTGCGTGTGAGATCTCTTGATTTGGGTAAGTAAACCCAACAAATGAACCAAACTGTAGCCCTTTGGTTCCTCTTCTTGGACTTCAGGAAAAGTCTGGCAGGACCACACACAGATCACCACAGTCGGCTGTCCTGCTGTTCATGATGGGATTAACACAGACTGAAGATAAAGAAAAACTAAAGAGAAAATGGTTGGTGCTCCCAGTGAAACTGAAAAGCAGGAAAACATCAGNGCCTCTCAAAGGAAAATGGAAGGGACTTGAGATGAATGAAAGAGATACTGAGGTTACAAGATGGTGGCAAAGCTGAAGGTAGGCACATTTTGTCATTACAGTCAAAAATACACTGTTCTCATGTGAGCCATTCCAGCAGTGAAGTTTTTCTGCTTCCATACTGGGATGGGTACTGCAGGTGAGGAGTCAGCAATGCTGCTGTGGGGTAAGGGAGGAATTTTTCTGCTATGTTGTGGTGAAAACATTCACGCATTCCCATTCTGAAATTACATCAGAAATTCTGTTTGGGGTTTTCAGAGATATAATTAAGAGACTTCTGGGTAGAGATGAAGTCTGGGAGGCACTGTATACTAGGAATGGCTCACTGTGAAAGCTTTGATCTCACAGGAGGGAGAGTTTGACACCATTTATTAAAATCTGTGTTCCAAAACAGTGCTAAGAATATCAAAGCAATTTTTATTTTAAACAGTTGTATTCAGTTACTGCATTCAGAGATACAAGAAAAACTGATTTCCACATAAAGTAAAAGACAGGGAACAGTTTAAGGAAGTGTTGAGGATGGGTGCTGTCAACCTCCACAGCCACAAGCTGCTACACAAAGCACAGCAGGTAAATGTATCACTGCTCCAGATCAACTGCAGCAAAGTGAGTCAGCTTTTATTCAGCCTCTGGCCTAAATCCCTTCTTTTATAGGGCTTGTGCTGCCTTTGGGCTTGTGCCCCCACTCAGGGGCTCTTGGGTCTGCAGGACTGAGCTCTTGTTCCTGCAGCACGGCTGGGTCACAGCCCAGTGCTGCAGCCAGAGCCTCCCCTCAGCGCGGGGGGCTGTGGAGAGGAGCAGCATTCCAGTGACCCCAGAGCTCCTGGAAGAACAGCAGAAGGATAATCAAGAGCCTTTGATGGAGCTCGCAGCTTCAGCGTTAAATAACACCCGCTCCCAACAGCTGAGTGGGGGCAGGACTCATTCCAGAACTATTAATAAAGCCCCTATTTATACTCCAGGTTCCTGTGAACGGTGCAGCAGAAAGCTACAGCTGCGGAGCTAAAATGGAATAAATGTCAGCCTCCGGGGAAAAGCACCGTCCTGTGGGAAAGGAGACAGCCAAAGGACAGCACAGGGGCAGGTTTCAGACCTGAGGAAGCAGAGAGCGAGTGGCAGCACCCCGAGCTCGCAGCCAGTGGGCAGAGCCAGCCAGTCACCTCCCTGCAGCCGCAGGTCTGTGCAGAGCTGCCAGAGATGCAGCGTCAGAGGCGGCTCCCGCTGCCGCCAGCAGAGACCAGCGGGGTTTGAGCTGCCACTGCCGAGCCGGGACCAGGTGTGACTCAGGGCAGAGTCAGAAAGGACGCTTGAGGAGGCTTGGAGCGCAGTCTGCTGGACTGGAAGGATGATGGAGAGCACGGGGGGGCCGTATCTGAACACAGCTGCGGTGACTTCCCCGGTAGGAATAGCTCGGTTGCTGCAGATGACCTTTGGGTGTGCCACCTTCAGCCTGGTCGCCCACCAAGGGGGGTTCAGTGCCGCCTACGGCACCTTCTGCATGTTCGTCTGGACCTTCTGCTTTGCCGTCACCGTGTTCATCATCGCCTGCGAGTTCACACACCTGCACAGCTGCCTGAGCCTTTCCTGGGGCAACTTCACCGCTGCTTTTGCCATGCTGGCCACGCTCATGTCCATCACGGCTGCAGTGATCTACCCGCTCTACTTCGTGCAGGTGGGCTGCTACCCCATCGGCTGCCAGGTGAGGGATTTCCGCATCGCAGCCAGCGTCTTCGCCGGCCTCCTGTTTGTCGCCTACGCCACCGAGGTGTTCTTAACCAGGGCAAAACCGGGACAGGTCACCAGCTACATGGCCACCGTCTCTGGGCTCTTGAAAATCGTTCAGGCCTTTGTGGCCTGCATCATCTTTGGGGCACTGGTGAACGACAGCCAGTATGGTAAATACGTGGCGACGCAGTGGTGTGTGGCTGTCTACAGCTTTTGCTTTGTGGTGACAGTGGTGGTGGTGGCCTTCAGTGTCACAGGTAAGACTGCCTTGCTGTGGTTCCCTTTTGAGCGTTCTGTGGTCATCTACACCTTTGGGGCAGTGCTGCTCTACGCGAGTGCTGCGGTCATCTGGCCAGTGTTCTGCTTTGACAGCAAGTACGGCTCCCCACGACGCCCTGGCCTCTGTGCCAAGGGCAAGTGCCCCTGGGACAGCCAGCTGGTGATCGCCATCTTCACCTATGTCAACCTGCTGCTCTATGTCTTGGACCTGGCGTACTCGCAGCGCATCCGCTTCGTCTCGCACATCTGAACTGTGGGTCGGCCTCTGCGGAGGCAGCTCAGTGTGCAAAGGCGGGGCGAGGGGCACAGAGCTGCTGGGCAGGCACGCACACACCACCAGCAGCCAAACCTCAAGTGAGGACTGACTACACTAGCGAATTAATGACCTGGAGCAGGTGGGCTGCAGCTGACGCAGAGCACAGCCCAACTCCCCCACGGTCCTGCCTCACCTGCCCGGTGCCAGCACGAAGGAATGGCACAGCTCCACCTGCATCTGCAGACAGCAGGAGTGCTCACAGCCACTGCACTGGGGCTGCAGGCTACCAGGTTACTGAGCCAAACATTAGGAAAGACATCAAGGATTTTGAAACTATTAACCAGTGCTTAAGAGTAACCAAGTGACTACTCAGGAAGTGAAAAAGTTAAAAGCTGCATGAAGGAACACCAGTTCAGGAGATGAAAATCAATCCCTCGGAGTTTGGGTTAGTCTGGACTGTGTTGGGAGACATGGAATGCCTGCAAGTGTGGGCAGTTCCAGTCTGGGTGTTTCTGACAAGAGCATCATAACCATAACAGTATTTTGAAGGTTGCCAGTGTTTTCCCTTCCTCTCCTTTGCTGTCTAGCACAGAAAAGGAATATCCTCAAGTGAACACCTTGGAGGAGCCTATTTAATTTAATACTCCTATTTAGCAAACACTGAGTCACTACAGAAATGAAAATTTGTAAAGTCGGGGCTCTACTGCTGAGAATCAGGTTGCAGAGCAGAGCCAGCCTGCAAAGTGACTGTGTGTGACCTGCCATCCTCACTTGAGCAGCACAGAAAATACCTTGGCACGTGCTCTGTCTTGACTCGTGGGCCACCATTTCCTTACACTGGGGTCAAGGGGGTTTTTTCTGGAGACTTGAAGATAAATTCTGGGGGTATGGCAAAGGGGAGGCAGAGACGAATTGATCTCACAGTGCTGCACAAGAGACCAAACCGGGCGGGGAGGGGGCGCGGGCAGGACAGACACGACAGAACTTGTACACGGTACCCCGGAGCAGCTCAGGATTCCTGAGCACTGCATCACTGAGGAGACGAATTTCCCAGACCCATCCCTGACAAAACACCCACTTCAAAGTTCCACACGTCTCAGATTTCAGGCCCCATAGGAATCTTCATTTGTTGCAGGGAGAAGCCAGAGTGTCCAAGTGCTTGTGCAGCACATGCAGACTTGAGTGCTTTGATTAAAATCTCCAGTGGCTGCCTGTCAGAAGCAAGATTTATTTTTTAACTGAAACAAAATAAAGGTGAATGGCAGATGTATGCTTACATCTCCTGAGATCTGTGTGCTGTCATCCTCCTCTCCACACTCATTGCAGCAGACACGGCCCTTTCTGCATGAAGGCAGAGCTCACTTTATTCCGCTGTACAAAGCCTGAACACAGACCTGAAAAAGAACAAACACAACACAGCAAGACCTCTGAGCGGATTCTTTGCAGCAGAATGACTCAGGAATAAGGAAGCAAACTTATTTTTCATCAGTGCTTTGTGTGGGGTTTGAAAAGCAAAGGGAAAACTTGCAGGGAGAGACGATGTTGAATAATTCTGAGCAAGGACCAGCCCTTAGCAGTGGGGAGCATCAGCCAGGAAATGGGACAAGAATCGGGATCCAGCACAGAGGAACAGCCAGCCTGCCAAGGGGGGTTTCTCTTCTGTGAGTCCCAGTGAAGGGCAGGAAATCTGGAAGATGTGGTCCAAGAGGAGGCTGGCAGGGCAAGACCCAAGGCTATCTGCTATAGATATAAACCAGGAGCTTTATTTCTTGCCACCCAAACAAATTATGGGTTGTACAAGAACAAAATGCTAACTTGGGAAAGGAAATCCACTTGTGTTGGAGGAGTCAATTTACAAGAGCCACTGCATACAAAGGGACCTTGAGCATTTATTATGTACTCCTGTTAAATCCATCAATATGGACAAATTAAGCTGTGTAACACTTGAAAGTTACTTTTTTGTTGTTGTTGTTGTTGTTATTTCAGATCACTAAAAACCAAACAGGTGCCTGTGAAGGACCATGGCTTTTGTTATAAAATCCAGCCCAGCGAGCCCAGGAACACTGCTTGAGGAAAGCCCCATCCTGCAGGCTCTGGTGTGGCTCTGGGGGCTGGGGGTCAGCAGAGGCAAGAGCCCAGGCTGGGGGTGCTTGTCCCCAGGGATGGCACTCAGTCACTCAGGCAGCAGCAGCTGCTGGAAGCTCCTTGTCTGACAGCACTGCACGGGGCTGGGCCAGGCACTGCTGGCTTCCTGCTGGGAAGACTTTGCACCAAGTAGGAGCAAGAGCAGAAACATGGTACAATCTGACAATGCCATGGGTTGATGCAACTTACACCCAACCAGGGTCAAAGGGCCAGAGAGAAACTGGTGCTTGGGAAATGATGAGGGCAAAATGGAGTGTCTTCACAATAAGGGGAAAGAGAATTTAACATGGAAATCATGATCCCACTGACTGGAGGAGTGGAAACACAAGTCATTGCCAAGAACAGTGTGTTCAGATTTAGCTTTCTCATCTGCCAGCCAAAGACTGAGCAAAAAATGTGAACATGGTCAAAATGGCAAAAAAAGATTGTGTGGACAACAATCCTCTCTTTTAGGAGAAAAAAAATAATAATAAAAAAAAAAAATCAAAACCTCATGCTTCAGTGGTTAAAACATTCCCCAACCACTGGAAACTATGAGATTGCCCAATCCAGAACAGAGAACATCTGATATCTACTCATCAGGATTTACCAACCAGCTCTGCCATGATTCAGTTCTCCAAACCCCCTTCATTTCCAGAGGGCATCTCCCCCCTTAATTAACAGATGATGATCAAGTAGCCCCCCATGAACCATGCTGCCCCAGTCACCAACCACTCCCAACCTCTTTTGGTAAACTGATGTTAGGATTTTCGTGTGTTCATTAATTATGGACTTGTGGCTGCAGCCAATCTAGACAGCACCCAGAGGATTCCAGCACGGACAGATTAAAATGGGAATTGTTAATGGGTTTGGTTTGGGTTTTTCCCTTCTTTTTTGGAAACTCAGGGTTCAGTATCCACGAAAGATCAGCATTTAGAACGTTTATCAACAGAAAAAACACTGAGATTTATTTCTGTCAATAAAACAAGGAAAAATAAATAAATAAAACCAGAAAACAGTGAGGTAAGATGATACTTAGGAAAAAAATCACTGCCTGCTGCCTGGGTTTTACAGGAACAATTCACCCCGGCCCGGGCTCTGCACAGCCCGGCCTGGCCCGGCCCGGGGGCTCGGGGGCAGCACAGCCCGGCCCGGGGGGCTCGGGGGCAGCACGGCCCGGCCCGACCCGGCCCGCGGGGCTCAGCTCGGNAGCGTGGGCTTCATCGGCGCGGGGCAGCTCGCCTTCGCCCTGGCCCGCGGCTTCACCGCGGCAGGTGGGCGCGGGGCGGCTCCGCTCGGCCTCGCCCTGGCTTCATGGGGGCGGGTGGGCGCGGGGCGGCGGTGCCGGTCCCTCGGGCTGACACGCGGGGTCGTTCGCAGGGGTCCTGGCTGCGCACAAGATCACGGCGAGCTCCCCGGACACTGACCTGCCCACCGTGAGCGGGCTGCGGGTGAGTGCGGCCGGGGAGCGGGGAGCGGGTGGCGGCGCTCCCCTCGCGGGCCATCCCGGGGCTGAGCGGTCCCGTTTCTCCCCGAACCGGTGCAGAAAATGGGAGTGAACTTCACGGTGAGCAACAAGGACACGGTGAAGAGCAGCGATGTCCTCTTCCTGGCCGTAAAGCCACCCATCATCCCCTTCATCCTGGAGGAGGTGGGCCCCGACATCGAGCCCCGGCACATCGTGGTGTCCTGCGCGGCCGGCGTCACCATCAGCTCCATCGAGAAGGTGAGACGGGACCGGGCCGGTTCCGCTCCTCTGCCCCCGAGGAGCCCATGCCACGGACTTGTGCTACTCGGGACTAAAGTCACACAGCAGCAACCAACTTGCTTTTGGTCACCTTTGCCTCTCTTCATCGGCAAATGCTATTAGAGGTTTTATCCAGCTCGTCTCTCACAGGAGGTGCTGTCCAGTCATGTTTCTTTTAACAGCACTGGGTCATCTCCCCTGAATTTCTGCAGATTTTATGCTGAGTGTCTGCAGGAGCTGTTTTGGAGATCTGGGGGTTGATGTGGGATTGAGGCCTTTGGGATACTGATTCCAACCTGGCTTTGCCCAGCTCCTCCTTTGCTGGTGCAGACTAAGGCTTCACACTCACGGATGGGCTGCTGTGGCTCAGAGCAGGACATTTGAGATACACAGGTCTCTTTTCCTTGTGCTTGTGACCCTGGTGGGGTCCTTTTCTGGACAGCCCATTGATGAAAAATATGCACTAAAGCTCATTTTTCTCCCTTCTTTCTTTTTTTCTTGCTTTCTGTCCTCAATGATTTTCTGCCCTAAGAAACTCTCTACCTTCTGCCCCACACCAAAAGTGATCAGGTGCATGACCAACACCCCTGTGATAGTCCGGGAAGGTGCTACAGTCTATGCCACTGGCACTCATGCGGATGTGGAAGATGGGAAGCTTTTGGAACAACTGATGGCCAGCGTGGGCTTCTGCACCGAGGTGGAGGAGGACCTCATCGATGCTGTAACGGGGCTCAGTGGCAGTGGCCCTGCGTATGTATGTGCTGTTTCCTCAGCTAGTGCCATCTTAGGGAGAGCACTTGGCTTTGCCTGCCATAAAGTCTGTGCAACTTCAGTTTGTCTTTTTTTTTTTTTTTTTTTTTCTTTCCCACCACCCACATTTGCAATGGGACATGTATTCCAGGTGTCCGGTTTGGGACAGCAGGAAAAATTTTTTAAAAGTCAGATGAGTCTGAAGTCCATAGCCAGTGTGCAGTGTCCACATGTCCATGTTGCAAAACTTGAGCCTGTAGTTTGCATGATCAGAAACTGAATTTCTCCCATTCCCCCACTCCTGAGCTGGAACTAGTGGGAGGGACGCCTGGCATGGCATCCATGAAGGAAAGGGGGAGGCTTTTGTCAAGTCTGTGAGTAACAGGAGTCACAGAACAGTCCTGAAGCCCTGGATTCTCTCCTCCCTGTGACTTATCAGTCCTGGAGCAGTCTGTCAGTCACCTTTTCCTGTCTGGTCTCAGGCATTCACTGCCCTGGATGCTCTCGCGGATGGAGGAGTGAAGATGGGCCTTCCCCGCAGGCTGGCCGTTCGGCTGGGAGCACAGGCTTTGCTGGTCAGTATTGCCTCCTGCGTAACACACCTGAGTCTGTGCCTGCCCTTTGCAGAGGAATCCACACTTTGAGATGGTCTTGGTGCAGAATCTGCTCTAAAGAATGCGTTTGGTTTGAATGCACACAGGTTCCTGGTGAGGGGCTGTAGGAAGTGTCCGCAGCAATCTGCTTCTGCTGCTGGTGGTGGTGTGGGAGCTGGGGCCTGGGAAACTCTGCTCCTTTGCAGGCTTCATCAGCTCTGAAAAGTGTTTTGGCAGCCTGCAGGAGCCCAGGTGTGCGTGTTGTGAGTGGTGGTTCTGCTCTGTGCAGTGGAGAACGGGAGTGTGTGACAGCAGCTTCCTCAGTCAGGGCTCTGGCAGGTGTTTTCCTTGCTGCAGGGCGCTGCCAAAATGCTGTTAGAATCTGAGCAGCATCCGGGTCAGCTGAAGGACAATGTCTGCTCGCCCGGGGGAGCCACTATCCATGCCCTGCACTTCCTGGAGAGTGGTGGCTTTCGCTCACTCCTCATCAATGCTGTGGAGGCTTCCTGTATCCGGACAAGGTGAGCAACTCGGAACTAAAGAGTGTGCTAGACTTGCCCCCCCCACCCTCCCCATCTTATTTTTTCTATGTCTTCCTCTCCCACTACCCCATTGTAGGGAGCTGCAGCATTTGGCAGACCAAGAGGAGATTTCCCCGGCAGCCATAAAGAAAACGCTGCTGGACAAGGTGAAGCTGGAGTCTCCTTCTCTGTCTGTGGCATCTGCTAGCAAAGTCAGTCTGTTCACCAGCAAGAGCAAGAAGAACTGACCAGGCTGCTGTCTTGTGGCAGTGCTGAATGTCAGTGTGCTGGTTGCAGTGTGGCCAGGATCCTGGTTATTCTATACATCATACACGTGGGCAGAGGGGAGGGGAGGGTTTGCAGCAGGGGAGAGGGGCTGAAGAGGGGTGGGGAGAAGGGGTCCCTCTGGCTGGGTGCATGAAGTGAGCAGTGGGAGTAGCATCATGTTAGGCGTGGTGAGCAATCATGTGTGAATCCCTCACCTCTCTTCTACACTCCTCTTAATATTGTCACTGTTATTATTTGTTTTCTTATCTCATTACTGCTTCCAGTAAATTGTTCTTATAGCAAACCATGATCTCTACCTTTTGTGCCTCCAGTTCTCCTCTCCAGCCCACCACAGAGGGAGAGGGACAAGAGGGCAGTGAGTGAGCAGCATGTGGTTTTGAGTATTTCAGTGGGAACGCTAATACAGGGAATACCATTCCTAAGCCACAACCGTTAGTGTTCTCTGTGTTATTTCTCTTTTGTCCAAGGAAGAACGCTCACTCAGCATGTTGGTGTCCCCTGTACCAGGCTTGTGGCTTGCAGCAGCTGTAGCAGAGGGTCATTAACCTGTAGTGGGGTTGGTGAGCTGTCCCTGGCACTGGTGTTCTCTTGGGCAGGGGTGATACTCTCATCAGAGCTTTGTCAAGGAAATCATTTGTCCAGAAGCCTTGGGTACTTCCAGGACTCAAGCAGTGTTTGTGGTGTCCCATGCAGGAATTTTTTAACAGGATTTTTTAAAGATGTTTCAGAACTTCTGGTTTCAAAGGTTTCATCCTCTCTGGCCCCATCTTGCATCTGCTGTCAGAGCTTATGTCCTGTCACTGCTGTCACTAGCTGGAGCAGATGCTGCCACACAAACACTGTGCTGCGTGGTGCATCAGGGGCTGGGCCCAGAATCACCTCTTGGCATGGACCAAGTGCCTCTGCCTGATCTCCCACCCCTTAGAGAGATGTGTGGCGTGAACATCAGACCGTGCTCCTTTTCTCTCCAGTGGCAGCCCCTCCTCTGTGCTCAGTCTGGTTTGGGGGGCCGTGACCTCTCACTGCCCCTCCTTTACTGTGGCCTCGCTTGTGTGGTTTGGCAGGTGGAGGGGTAGTGAGTTTTTACATTTCCTGCTGTCTCTGAGGTGCTGGTGATGGTAAAGTGTTTCTAGTTAGGCTTTTGGCTGCCAGCAAGGTATGACTCTATAAGTGTGACAGATGGTCACTCCTCTTCCCTCTTTACATAAAAAACTGCGTCTCTGATGAGAGCTGTGGCTAATCACAACTGTGTTGACAGGGGTATCCCTTGCCACTGGCAGTGGCCAGGAGTGGCCAGGAGTCCTTGGGTGTCAAATGTTCCTCCCAGGATCTGTAATACCTGTGCAGACAGGCTGAGCTGGAAGTCAGATGGAAGAAGTACTGCCTGATGCAAAATGCAAGGAAGCGTTGTGGAAAGAGTTCCCACTTGGCTGAAAAAGTGGGATGCGGAATGAATGGATGCCTGAGCTTGAGTCCCTCTGCAGGGAGAGGTAGGGGATGCCCTGGGTACTCCCAGAGAGACAGGGCTGTAGATGAACGTCCTGGGTGGTTACAGACCTGTGAGTGAGCTGGCCACCACAGCAGATGGAAACGCAGCCCATCAGGGGCTACAAGAGCCCTGCACGGCTTGCGGTCACATCCCGTGTGCTGGATCCGGGCCCAGCCGAGCCCCCGCTGCTCCCGCGGGGCGCGGATTCTCCTCAGCCCGTCTGCCGCTTCCACCGCTGCCCCTCCCGCTTCCCCGAGCCCCTCTGCTCCGCTCATCTCGTCCTCCCTGCTCTGCCTGTAGCGTGGCGGCAAACAGTAGGCACCGGTGAGTGCCATGGACCCGAAGTCGCAGCAAAAGGGCTGGGAGCGCAGCTGGAGCGAGCCCGGCGGGACCCGGGAAAGCCGCGGTCCGGAGCGGAGGAGCGGCCCCGGCCCCGCCGCTGCGGGCAGCGCCCGCGGCTCCG
>VYZP01019231.1:0-18955 GCA_013400635.1 Hypocryptadius cinnamomeus
AAAAAACTGTGTTGTCTACACTGGGAATGTACAGACACGTATAGCATTATGAGTTGCAACTCCTTCCCTTGGAAAGCTGTTTTCAAAATACACAAATAGATAAAAGTGCATGGTTGTAATGTGGTGCACAGCCACAACTAACTGGGAATGTAACCTGTTTGGCAGAACACTGCCCACCTTTCTCCTGGTAATCTTTTTGGTTTGTGTGGCGAGATCTCAAAGCCTTACACACCTGTGGGATTTGGGAATCTTCCTGCCATTGCTGCCATGAATTTAGCACTACACAGTATGTATATTCAGAGTAGGATGGGAGAGAAGATGAGGTTTATCCTGGGATGGAGACAGCTGCTGTGGATGAAATAAAGAAGGTAAGACCTGAGCAAAGGTCTTGGTCTGATGTTGTCATTTATTGCATAAACTATTCTGTATATTTTGGGCTGCTTAGTATACTCAAGGTGAACCATGTGTTAAATATTGTGCTGAATTGGGGCCTTCGTTTGCTTAAAATCTTTTTCTTTACACTTCATCAGTAGACTTAAATGGTACATTTGCAGTTCACACTGCACACCAAGTCCAGTCTTTTGTGCCGTGACTCTGGTAATTGCTGGGAGACCAGATGTGCTTTTCCATTAGTTGTGCTGTGTGCCTTTGTGAGACTTGAAATCAGCTTGATGTGGAGGTACTGAGGCCACAAAGAGCTAAAGTTTGTTGCTGTCATCTTATTGCAAGAGCTCCATACCTTTGTCAGTGGTTTCTTATGGGCAGCTTCTCACAGCACTGACTCCTTCTTCACAGCACAGCCAACAAACTCTTTCTTGGCCAGCCAACCTACTCTTTTACAACACCCATCCTAATTGGATCTAGCTGTGGCCTATTAAGGGCAGGCCTGTTCCTAATGCTTGATAATTAACACAGCTGTAACCCCTTAGGGGTGAGATTACCTTCATCACTGTCTCTATTCTCCTTCTTTCCATCCACCCACAGTTTCTATGGTTTACTTGGCCGTATTTAAGGCAAATCTGCTGTTCAGTGCTGTCTGGCCTTTAGCCCATGGCAAATAGCTTCCAAACTGTGCTCAGGATAATTCAGATCATGTGTGGGACATCCTATACAGTCCTTTGATTCCTTGAGTCTTCACAGATCTTCAGTGATCCTGGGTTTTTTTGTTTGGTTGGTTGTTGGTTGGTTGGTTTGTTTTTTTTTTTTTTTTGTGTTTCCCAGTACTGGCCATAACTTGTTTTGAAATCAAAAAATGAATGCAAAGAGGAGTTGTTCTATCAGACATAATGTCTATCTCTGAAGAATTTTGGATGCAGAAGAAATTACCTTATCAATGCTCCCCTAATTCCCAGTGCACTTAATGGGATTCACCCTGAGTGTGTTCAAGGCGAGGCTGGATGGAGTTCTAAACAGCCTGGTCTGGGGTGTTATCCCTGCTCGTGGAAGGGATGTTGGAACAGGATGCTCTTTAAGGTCCCTTCCAACCCAGACCTTTCTGTGGTTCTGTGACACAAGGGCTTCAGCACCTCTCAGGACTGAGCCATGGGTTTTGCCCAGGAGTCTTTCAGAACTGCTGCTGCCTGTGTTCTTTTAAAGAGATATGCAAAGTCAAGATGAACAACCAGTTCCTGCATTGCTCTTCTTTCCTAGAGATGGATCAATCTGATTGTGTTGATCAGGGAATTGTTTGACTGAAGAAAAAAGCTGTCTCCGACATCTTTTCTATTTTGGGATTTTCCATTATTTGATTTTTTTTTTTTTTTAATGGTCAGTAACTTAACACAAATTTATTTCCAAACTCATCTGTCGCATGTTGGATTTTTTTTTTTTTCCCCAAAAGGCATGTCTCATGACTATGCAAACAATTAAAATGTAGAAAAAATACGATAATTAATTACCATGCAAAGCATTCATTTCCCTCTCCTTCCCCCATGCTTGGGTCTCCTTTGGAATTCTTACTGTATCATTAATTGTTCAATCTCTACTTAGATAACCTGCACTCCTTTAAAGGTATTTGTCCTTGCAGAGAAATCTTCAGCTGACCTATGTCCTTGGCCAAGCTGCCCGTTCAGGGAACAGATGGGAAAAAGGAAGCTAAATTTACCATTTTGTTTGCAGCAAAGTATGACTGAGTCACAAGATTTTTCTTTTAATGTGTTAGTTGTGGAAATCTGTTAATTTGATATTTAAATTATTTTCAAGTGGAAGCTTCATTTATGCTGTTACCTCAAGAGGGTGACTAAAATGTGTGGGCTTGAACAGGTACAGTGTATAGACTATGTGGCTCTCATTTCCTTCTTTTTCCAATTGTATGAAAGACTTTGCTTCAGAAAGCATGAGCTTGAACTTAGTCATGTGGAAGAATCCCTGGAATTACTTAGCCCACACTGATTTCAGAAACTGGAAGATGCTGCTTCATGCACCTATGGAATAAGTAGCTATGTTTCCATGAGGTGATGTGTGTTGGGAGTTAACACCAGTGATATGAATGGAAGATAACTGTGCCAGTTCTCATTTCAGCCTTCTGTCAGCTTACTATCTGTCTTCTAGAGATCATGCACTACACAGGCTTTGGTAGTAAAAGAGATCCAGTAGAAACTCATAGTCCATGGAAATCTATGGTGTCATCAGGGGGTTACTGTCATGCCTTCTTCTGGCTCTTTCTTCAGAATTTCTCTGAGAATAGTCTGGAGTAATATATTATGTATGTAGATTGTGCCATGGCAGTATTTTGCAAGCAGCTGGAAGATAATTTGCTTGCCCTAAGCATAGGAAGGGTTTTTCCCTTACATCAGTTAGACAAAGTTTTAGTCTGTCAGTTCTGAAGTCAGGAACAGAGCTCACATGCTACTGGTGCCTTAATGACAAGGAAAGCAGAGGCTGTGTCACAGAGCTGCTCCTCCTTTGCAGGGGACAGGAATGCTTTCATGTTCCGCATACCCCTTTGCTAGGCAGGCAGGATGCCATCAGCATACTTCACTAGCCCGCTACAACTTGTGCTCATCCAAGGATGAACTGGGACAAGATTCTTCCCTGGAAACCATTCCTAGTGTCACATACACAGTTTAAAGAACTACTGAGCAGCTATGGTGCATGTGCAACAGCACTAGATGTGTTGTTTTGCTGCTTCTTAGTTTAAAACACAAGAGGTTCCTGCATTTCTTTTCAATCCTGATTTGTAGTTCTTTGGGAGGCACAGCTTTAATAATCTCCAGTTTCTGCTTTTTACCATCACCTTCTCTTCTGTCCAGATACAAAGCAGATAGGAAAGGGTGAAGACTTATCAGAACAACTCCCAGACAAGTCAATTGGAGGCTGCCTCACTAAATTCTGATAATACGCCCTGAAAATACAGCTCATGCCATCTGCAAGGACAATTTCAGAGAGAGCAGATCTTGGCTGCTGGGTGTGAGAGGCAGGAATAGGTACTACCAGCTCCATAGTTCAGTTTATAGGCGCTTAGCACTTTCCTAAGACTTTTGCACAAATGGAGCAGTGTTGGCACTGCAATGAGATTACTGCTTTGCCAGTGTTTACCCCATTGGGGCAAAGTAAGGATTAAATGAGATAGATGGGAAGAGGAGTAAACCATGTAGATCATACGCTTGGGCAGGAAGGCTCTTTGACAGTGATAACAGGATTCCATCCATTAAATAGTTTGTGCTCTAAAGTTCAGTTAAATTTGCTGTGCAACATCTTTGCACTCAGCTTTTCTCAAGCTGCTTTAGCACACACCAGCATCCTTACCTGGTTGACTGAGGGTGGGTGGAGTCACAGCATTTACCTGGTTGGACTTCCCCAGTGCGGTTGCTATTTTGCTCTCATGCAGTACCTTTTTTTGTTACCCCTCTTCCCTGTTCCTCTGCTTGATCTCCCAGTGTGATCCAGTTCCTGCTGGTGGCTGGGAGTCTGACAGGTGGCTGGGGCCCTGACAGCTGGCAGGCAGCTCTAGCAAGAGGCCTGTGCTGCCAGCTTTGCATCCAAGAGTCGCCATGACTCTTCAACTCTTCAGAGAGCAACCCTTCCTGTCTGATTGGCTAAAATGTGAGGAACTGGATTGTTTTTCTCTCTGCTAACTCTTGCAGGTTTACCCAGTGCCTTGGTCATCATTTTGCTATTACTGGGAAGTATTTTGTTCTTCTGCTGTCAGTTTTTGTTTGACTGACAGCAAAAACAAGGATGATGACAAGAGACCCCAGCAGTCCTTTGCAGGGTAAGGGGCAGAAGGTTGACCCCCTTCCTGAGGCAGAGGTTACACTATGAGCCTGCAGAGTTGAACAGGCAAGGTTAGCAGGATGAGATTTTACCAACTTCAAATTTCACAATGTGAATTTCCTATATATTTGAAACATTGCCCTGGCCAACAGGAGCTGGGCAGCCAGGCCTAGCATGGAGAAACACAGCATGTGCTTTAAATTAGCAATTGTGATCCAAAATCAAGTTGCTACATCAGGCTTCATCCAGTGAGTTAGCAGGCATCAGTGCCATGCTTTCAGCAGCATGAAGAAATTAAGATATCAAGGTTTGATGCATGAAATACTTTCATTTGTGGGAAGTGGTGATCTGTAACTCACCTTCATGTTGCTTGGCTGCCTGTCTGAGTTCAGCTCCAACAGAGGTTTCTGAAAGGCTGTCCTCTGCTCCTCACCACCTCTGCAGGACACTGCAAGTGTCATTGGGAAGCTACTATGGAGCTGGTGGACTTAAAACACTGGTGACAAGATGTGGCTGTACCTCAGGCAGTGGCACTCTGGCAACATTGATTTTTGAATGGCAGCATCAGAGGTGATACAGCAAGAAGGTGCGTGCAAAAAATCCTTTCAAATGTTGAAGCTGAATTTCTGGCATGCAAATGGCAATGCTGGTTATTCCTTACTGATCTTAGATGCTGTCATGTCAAATCCACTTGCTTAGTGTCACTTCATAGCCACCCCTGGGACACTTCCTGAATTGTTGATTTGTAGGATTTAAGTGCAGCACAAGAAGCTAAGTAGCAAACTTTACTCAGTCTTTAGGGTACAGGTTGGAGACTGCTGAATTGGGGTGGTGTTTGGCAGAGCTCATGGAAGTACTCCCTGTTGGAGGTAAGAAGTATCAAGATCTTTCTATAGAAGCTCTAAGAGGGGAAGGGAGAAGAAAGGCGGGGGCAAACTTAGGAGCAGACACACTGGTGGAAAGGAAAGGAGAGTAGAAACCCTAGAGCAAGGCCCAAGACTTTAATTCATTTCGTGGAAAGGAACTGAAGGTCATGATGACTGGTGGGGCAGACTGATTCAACATGAAGAACTGAAAAGATCAGTTTTTAACAGAAAGAGTCACAGAAGAGCATGTGGAGAAGATAATAACCCTTGCTTTTTGTAAACATGCATATCCTCTGAATAAGATGGACTTTGGGCTTTGGCTAGTTTCTCTGCTTTCCCGCAGGGAGCAAAGATAACTCCTGAGCAGGGCACATTCTGGCAGAGCTGGGGAGCCAAGTGGACCAAACCTCTCAGAATTGTTGCTTTTGTCTTGTATTGAAGTGGCTGGATCTGCCCTAAGGAGAGGCAAGTCGTTGGCTGCATGTAGCTGGTACACAAAAACATCTGCAAAAGTGACATCAGCCTTCTTTTCTCGGGGCTTACGGAGGAGAAGTGGACCTGTGTTAGACCCTGTGAACAGCTTCTACTGGCACAGGGAGAATTTAGCCTCTTGGCTTCCCTACCTCCCTTTGGTTTTTGTGTTGGTTTTTTTTTAAGGAGCAATGAAAGGATATTCTGCTGCCACAGCCTCAGTCGCTCCCCATGCACGACTGGAACAGCCACCCACCAAAGGCAGCTCCACGGTGGAGGATGGGCTGCTGAGTGGCTCAGCTGTTGCTATAACAACAGTACCTCTGTCTCGTTTCTTTTGAAAAATGAATTGCTGCTGGTGAGATGAAGCGGAGCAGCTTCTTCTCGCAGATGAAAGCCCTGCCGACAGCCTCCACACACTCGTTTATCTGCTGGGCCTGTCATGGCATGTCCGAGCAGCTCTGCCGAGGATTTCAGGATGGGCTGGATTCGACCATGCGGGTTGGTGTGTGTTTGCATGCACAGACTCTGTCCTCCTGTCTCTCCTCCAACTGAAAGTCATTTAAAAAGTCAACCTGCCAAAATTTGACCTTTTCTCACTCTGCAACTGGAGTTTTTTCAAAGGCATGTAAAGAATTGAGAGTCCTGCTTCACCCTTTTGTGCTTTGGGGTAGAAAACTGCAGTGAGATGAAGATTCATCAGCCAAATATTTTGTGTGAATAAAGCTAAAAGCTTATGAAGCTGAAAGGGGGTTGTTTTATTTCAATATTTTCCTTTGATTTTGGTATTTTCCTTTTATTTTTATTCTATGTGTCAACAATCTTCTGTTCCTAGACATAAATCTCTCAGCTCCTGCTAATATCTTCACAATGCATGCCGTAAAACATGCACCAACTGTGTACTTGTACGAAGAAGGAGAGGGAGGGTACTTTAAAAGGTACTATTTTACTTCAGGGATTGTATTTATAGAGGGAAGGGGAAGTGCTGGGGTTTTAGTCTAAGACACTCTGGAATTCTGATTGTGGTAAACTGTTTGCCAGTATATGCTCAGTGTAGGATGTCCAAACCATTCAAGAGTTAATATGGTGATTGGGAATAAAATCAAGACATGAGAAGGAAAGTTTTCATTCAAATCATTTCATAAGAGTATTTCTGTGTTGTACCTCAAAAAAAAAAAAGGAGATGCATTTATTGTTATGCCTCCCAACTCCCCCAGAATGCTGGAATCAAGGGACTTCCCCACCTGCAAAGGTTGTACCCAGCATGTTGCCTTCAAACAAACCTTTCATGTTAAGTCTCTGTCTACCTACAGTTTTTCAATAAGCAAACAAAGAAAATAAAAATATTAGTGCCTGTTAACCCCCTAAATCCTAAAGTTTCTGCAGGAGAACAATGTGGATAAGCAAACTTAGAATAGGTTTAATTTAATTTCTTTTTGCAATGAGGCACAACTTCTGTATTTTTCATATTTCATAGAAAATAGTTTTCATGTCAAGCTGCTTTTTGTTATAATGCATAATAAACATGATTATGAATATTTATATACTGGGCCTGCTTTTGCTTTCACTAAAGTCACTGTCTATTTGTCCAGGGGGACATCCAAGTTCCAGCACATGATGAAACTGATAATTTTAGGGCTGGTTATTTGCCACTAAATAGTTTTGATTCTTTTGGTAAACATTCATATACAAATAAGGTGATAGATTTAGGATAAAATGGTAAATATTTTAAAACCTGAAAATGTGAAACCATGTAAAAGCATATCAGTCTCACCAATATTTTCGTAAAGTATTCATTGAAACTTGCAAAACGTATGGAGTCAGTTCACTTGTATTCCTCAGGAAATAATCACTCTCACTAGTCCCTGCCTTGTCATTAAGACAAAATTTTTTCCCATCTTTTCCTTATAGGAACTTTACTTCATGATGAGAAGCCTGCCACCATATCCTGTTCTTACTTTAGCCCAGCATTTGGTCAATATGAACTTGGGGTAAAGGGCCATGACACATTTTGAACATTTCATCAAATCCTGGTTTTGCTTGTGCATTCCCGTTGAGCTTGATCTTGAGTCACTTGCTGTTTGGGGAATGTGTTTCTGATGTGCCAATAGCAACTTTGCAGTGTGATGGCTTAGGAGTTGAAATAGGTGATTTCAGCTGTAAATTGTGTGAGCAGCCCATTAATATTTAATAATATTTAAATATGCTATTTTAACCCATTATATCAGCTGACCATCTGCACTAGAGGCCAGCTTGTGATATTTCTTTTCTTGCCCTGGAGCTATGCTGTTGTACTTGTGAAGCGGCGCCATTACCACATCTCTACCATCCCTTCCTGTCTCCAGGGTCTGATCCACAGTTATATAAAGATCAGTGGAACCAACTCAGCTGTAGGAATCTGCAGCACAGCAGATACACGACTCAAAAAGCATCAGGGAGCTGTAAGGCCACACACCAATGTTCAGCTTAACATGGGTTTTTAGGGGAGGGAAGCAGCGGAGGTGAGAGCCATACCATAAGTCCCCTTGTGGAATCTGATTTTGATCCTTCACACTAGTCCTGGACTTCCTTTCCACATGGCTGCTAACTGGCACAGATTGAGGCAATTACCACCTCTGGGCAAGCACCTCTTGCTAGCAGAGCTCTGCTGCCACAGCACAGAGACATGAGAAGGTGTGGACAGAAGGTGATACTCTCCTGCAGGGCTCTGTTCTTTGCAGCCTGGTGGGTTCCTGCAGACTGTGGTTGCTTGACTGTGCCAAGCTTTAATCCAGAGAGAGTGGCACAGTGTGCATTCCCACCTGCACCTGTGGAGCTTATGGGGACAAGAGCTGCTGCATTTGGGATAGGAGTGGGAACAGAGTGACGGGGACTTGATAGGGAGGCCCAAAACATGCCCACAGTCATCTTGACCCCCGCATTGCATCAGGCTCGTTCCATATCACAGCCTGCAACACAGGGAGAGGAACTTCTTGGTGCAAACCACTGGCTGTGCCTGTTCCCTCATCTCCAGAAAATGGGAAGGGGAGAGACTCAGGGTATGGACAACTGCTTCAGAGCTGCATAGGCATAAATTCACAGAATTTAGGAAGAGTTGGAAGGGACCTTAAAAACCATCTAATTCCAACCCCTTTGCCATGGGCAGGGACACCTTCCACTAGACCAGGTTGCTCAGAGCCTCATCCAGCCATCCAGCCTGGCCTTGAACTCTTCCAGGAATGGGGCATCCACAGCTTCTCTGGGCAACCTGTGCCAACATCTCACCATCCGCACAGGGGAGAATTTCTTAATAATATCTAATCTAAACCCACCCTCTCTCAGTTTGAATCCATTACCCCTTGTCCTATCAATTGCAGAATGTCCTTCTCCAGCTCTCTTGTAGGCCCTTTGGGTACTGGAAGGTGCTGTAAAGGTCTGCCCAGAACTTTCTCATCTCCAAGATGAACATCCACAACTCTCCAAATTCAGGGTTTTATGACCAGACACCAGAGAAGGAGACCAGCCATGTGGCAGAGACTGTGGTTACAGAGCAGCTGCTCTGTGTGGCACCACAGAAGCCACAAGGTGGAGGAATTTCCACCTGCGGGAGGCTTGGCGCACACTGGTTTTGTGCAAGGTGGAACAAGCAGCAAAGTCTTGGCCACTTATGCCAACAGTGACCCACTGGGTACTCTTATTCACATTTTAATTATTTTCCCACATTAAAAAGCTGTTCTGCTTCAGTGAAAATCAAGGAGTTAATGGTCTGCTTAGACTCATCGTGTTGCCTTTCTGCTTGTTTGTCTGCAGAAGAGCAGCCTCACAGTAGCTTGGTGTCCTATGCATGCTCAACTGTGGCTGCAGCAATGCTTGTGCTGGCCACATCCCTCTGCATTTTGTGCTGAAAGAGGTCAGGCTGGCCTGAGGGGCAGGAGAAGGGCACAGCCTTCCCAGAGCCACTCCCTCCAAAACCTGGGCAAGATACAGGTTTGCTTGCCCATCTTACACATGGGATGAAAGGGGAACCAGCTCTCTGGGATGGGAGAAATAAATGGTATCTGGATTATGAGAAGAAAGAAGGTTGAGGACCTCTAGGTTAGGGAAGGAGTGGGAGTTGCATATCTGGGACTTTCCTACCAGTAAGAGTACTTTAAAAACTGATAAAATCTTTCAGTATTTTGTTTTCTATTGTTCTAGTATCAAGGATGCAAGTGTGTCCTGAAGGCCTTTGCTAGATCTGTGACCTCTTTGCTTCCTCCCCTCCCCACTATCGTTTTTTGCCTTAGCTGAAGAGAGATGCTTTTTTTAGCCTTGTACATAGGTAAAGGACTCCACTTGGGTGTGAGTGGGGAGGACTGCTGCTTGCTACAGCTCTTTGCTATGCTTCTATAACCTGACTTAAAACTGATGTTAATATACTATTTTTTAATAAAATTCTTACATTCCAATTTTTTTGCTTTTCTGTAGACTTGTCTTGCTATTATTTCTGTTAGCTATTTATGTTTTATGTTAGCTCTTAGCACATAGCTGATTTCCTTTTTTTCATTATTTGAGTTAAAGCTATGCAAAGCACTTTCTGTTTTCTAGGGTGGATTTATTTTTTTTTTCTCCCTTAAAAGTGATTCTCAATGTGTAAGCCAAGAACATAGGGCTAATCAAATGAAACTATGTAATTTTTTTTTTTATCAACAACACATTTCAATGTAAGTAGTCAATCAATTATATTGCAGTTATTTTTTTAGGAAGCTTCTAGAAACTTCCAAAAAAAATTCAGAGTGATTAGTAAATTTTAGTGATTCCTTTTTTTCTCTTTTTTTAAATTCCATTTTAAGACTCCTCACTGTGTTAGACACACTGTTTAAATCTTATCCCTGTATTAGGCACTAAAATGCTAAATTAGTCAACTTGCTCCCTAAATTTCTTGGAAGTTAGCACACATTCACCTTGGAAAGCACAGACATATTTTAGAGTTCTGCTTTCCTAGTCAAAGGAAGGTTTGGTTTGGGACAGGGGGAGGTGTTTGGTTGTTTGGGGGTTTTTAGACTGTGTTTTCAAATTGATCAAGGCATAAGAATGAAATCAGAGAAACTTCCTAATCAGTTTTAAAACTTATTGTCACTGGCTTGATGAGGAGTCTCTTTTTACAGTGCCCATGAGCACTTCTTTTGCATCTACCAATGATTAATTTTCTTCTTTCCTCTTGTTTTCTTTAAGCTTCAAGAGACAGTCAAAAGAAAGTTGGAAGGCGCACATTCACCTCTCAATGGAGAACAGCAGAATGGAGTTTGTGATGGGAACTTTTCTCCAACCAGCAAGCGGACACGCAAGGATGTGCCAGGCATTGAGGCAATCAACAGCTTGGCCATTAATTTGCCTTTGCCTGCTGTTTCTCCTCTTCACCAGCTTGACATGAAAGCTCCTCTGCTTCTGCAGAACAGTGGAACTCACAGGAGAGGTCTAGAAGACTTGGGTGAAAATGGTGGGGTTTCTGAGGTAAAGCTCCCCTTTAATGGCTGCAATGAGCTGGATGGTAGTTTTAACATCCTGCACAACAAGGAACTAAAGCAAGAGCCTCTAGATGACTCCAACTGCATAGACACTTCTGAAACATCTCTTTCTAATCAGAACAAGCTCTTCTCAGACATTAATCTAAATGATCAGGAGTGGCAGGAGCTCATAGATGAGCTGGCGAACACCGTCCCAGAAGATGATATACAGGATTTGTTCAATGAAGACTTTGAAGAGAAGAAGGAGCCCGAATTTCCCAGGCCTGCCACAGAGACCCAGGAGAGTGCGAGCGTAAAAAGTGATCCATCCCATTCTCCATTTGCTCATGTCCCATTAGGGTCTCCCCAGGTCAGACCATCTTCTTCTGGTCCTTTATTTTCCAACATCTCCTCAGGCTCCAGCATTGCTTCTGCATCCAGTGCACCATTGGCCCCAGTCCCGGCTGGATCACCAGCAAACTGTGTTGTCCAGTCCCCTCAGACTCCCAGCCAGGCCCACACTCCTGGACAGACACAGGTGCGCTCTGGGAATGGCTTCCTGATGAACCCGGCATTGGCCGTGGCAGGATCAGGGCCTGGGCCAGTGACCCTGCCTAGTGCTGACCTGTCCCCAGCTGAGCAGCTCAAGCAGATGGCAGCCCAGCAGCAGCAAAGAGCCAAGTTCATGCAGCAGAAGCAGCAACAGCATCCAAATCAGCCCTCAAACTGGTCACCAGTGGGGCCTCCATCTAGTCCCTACGGGGGACCCTTCAGTGCAGACAAACCAAATAGTCCAATGATGTATTCTCAAGCCTTTAACAACCAAAACCCTATAGTGCCTCCTATGGCAAACAATCCCCAGAAGACCACAATTAATAACTACCTCCCTCAAAATCACATGAACATGATCAGTCAGCAGCCAAATAATTTGGTCACAAACTCCTTGGGAAAACAGCCCAATATGCTTTCTTATGGCAACACCAAACCTCTGACGCATTTCAATACTGAGCTGAGTCAGATGATAACCCCAGCAATGGCAAATCCCGGGAAGAACACCATGATGCCATACATCCAGCAGCAGCAGTCCCAGCAGACGCAGATGCCAGCTCAGGTGGTACACCTGAGCGAGGAGCAGAAGCGCATGCTCATCATGAAGCAGAAAGGAATGATAAATCAGCCCATAGGATATGCAACACTCCCTGCCCTTGGTCAGGTAAGTGTGAGTGCACAACACGTGGGCAACAAGAGGCCAATACAAAGGCTTTGTACAATAGGCCTCTTGTATTGGTCATTACAGAGGCTGACACCTCTTTGTCCAGTCGCCTCCATTCGCCTCCTTCTTTCTCCTGGAAAGTATGGAATGTCATTGCAGATACTTCTTGGATTTTTCACATGGTGTTGGAGCCTGATTATTTTAAGAAACTACTGAGATTATGTTGCATTATACTTCAGAGCTGTTGTTATTTCACTGCTCTTTCCGTGTGCCTCTTCTGATGAGTGCTTGGGGCCACTCTGGGAAGTTTTGGGTCAGAAGTCACTCTTTCTTGGAGGGTTTATTTCCTTTTTTTTTCATGGTGCAAGACTTGGTGGTTGTGGATCCCAAACCACTGCATGGCTTAGTTTACCACAGTGTAGCTAGCATTATAAGAAAAAGATAGTCCCTTCTTCGTGGGGTAGAGATCAAGCCACCTTTAGGTAGCATTTTTGGCATTTTGGCTCTGGGAGCAAAGGAAGAACATTTTGGGTTCTGAGTGCCTTTGGTTTTAACCGGAAAAAAGTAAGAGCAACAGAATGCTTTTAGTGGTGCTTGGACCATGATAATGAGATGAGATGAGATGAGATGGTTTATTCTGGGACTTTCAAGCAGTCTTTAGCAACCCCAAGTATTTTGTCTTTCAGCAAGAGGCTAAAGTCATGTTGGCTTCAGAGCCTTGGCATCACTGTCTCACATCTATTCCATGCTAAGCTCTGGTGCAGCAGTTGCCAGGCTTGGGGAATACTTTGTAATGAGTTAATAACCAGTTGGAATAGTGGTTACATGAATGTCCTATTACCTCCTGGGTCAGCAAGGTATTCTTAGTTGCACAGCCCCTGTCAAGACCTGCCCACTGGTGTCATGGAAAGGTTCAAGAATAAATTTTCTGAATGTTGTATTGAGCGTTTAAAAATGGATTAAAGTCAATAATCCATTCTCAAAGTAGGTGATGCCTTCACAGAAGTTATGTGCCACCAAAACATGTCAAGAAGTCTGATATACACTAATAGTGTATAATACACTAATAGAATTGTTGGTTGATCATTTTAGCATAACAGCTTTTCAACAATTTAGCTGTTTCCACACCACCTACAAGGAATACTTCATTCTGAGCATGGTTTAACCATGACTCACACTGTAATGCATGTAGAAATACTGCAAATTTTGTAATTCCTTCAGCTTATGGAGTTTGGGGGTCAACAAAAAAGGAGAAGTAGGAGCTCTACCAGGTCAGATCACATCACATATTATTTAGAGTTAATTGCAAAACAAAAAAGAAATGTTCATCTGCCTCCTGGTTTCGGTTCAGGATGTATGGTGACAGCTCAAAGGTTTGTATTTTTATATTAATTCTGCTTGCTTATTTTATTAGACATAGGTGATCTAAAGCCTCTTCTTTTCGGGAAGGCTTATCTAGAGAAATCTTGCAATAATAACTTAGAACTGAGACTGTAATTGTAGCTACAGATTTGTCATTTTGTAACTAAGAGGCAGAGGATGCTTGGTCATGCTGCCTAATGCTTTATTGTTTCTTTCTTTTGCTTTTGTTAAATCTGCTGAACTCAAAGACCCATCAAACAACTGAGAGGATGAACTGCCTGTGTGAGTTAATGCCATCTCCTCTGTTTCATAAGTCGAGAAATTCATGTTAATATCTCTCTGCAATTCCACAATATGCATGGGTAGCCAAGGTTTCATATATCTAATCTCATTCAATTCCTCTTTTTTTTTTTTTTTTTTTTAAATGCAGGAAAAACTAGATATTTGGATAGAATTAGATGTTCTTCCATAAACAAGTTCAGATATTAAGTAATTTCTGTGACATACAAAGAAGAAACTTAAGGCGGAGCCATACTTTGTTATATATTATGTGCAATTCACATTTATTGATCAGTCCAGGGTGAGGGACTTCTTGCTTTTGCATAGACATCAAAAGGTCTCTTTACTACTTGTGGAACCCACTTGCCTATACCAAAGGAATTTATTTTGGTGAGAAAGGTTGAAGTAATGAGTTTCTAACTGTAATATATTTCTTCCTTCTTTGTCTCCCGCTTCCCTGAAAAGCATTTTCCTGTGGAAAATTAGAAAGCCTGTTATTGCAAGATGTGCGTGATGGAACTTACTGTTTTTGCAAAAGTGGTAAAAATGTTGATGTTGTTAAGTTAAACACAGACTGATGCAGATTATCTGATTCTACAATTTACTACATGCTGATAGTCAGAGATGAAAAATAAGAATATTGCAGTCTTCAGTTTGAAATACATTTCTGAATGTAAATTGAATGTACCTTTCTGTCATTTTATAGTTTCTACTTTCATTGTAGTTTTGGGGTTTGATAGAGATTTGTAAAAGTGTATGTTTGTGTTAAATAATCACAATGATTTAACAAATTTTATTTAAGGAGGAAAAGAACCTACCTATTGCACCTCATAGTTAGCAGTGACCATAGTCTTCTGTCAAGTTACTCTTACAAAGGCATATTCGAGAAACAAAAGCTGATTAGAGATCATCTGACATGTACATAAGTGCCTTGGGTTATTTTCTGTGTAGTGCTGTAAAATACCTAATGTGGCTTAGTTCTGTGTATGTGTATGGATACTAATTAAAACCCATTTGTGCCTGAGGTACTTCTGGTCTCATAAGTGGCATTCTTATATTAACTCATTACTTCAGTTGTTGCGTGTATTTTAGAGAGATACACCATTGTTTTCAGTCCAGCTGGGGCTTTGCAGATGCTCTGTGGAGGTCAGCTGTTCATGACTGTCTGATTAATGTGTCATTGCTCTGGGCTTGTGTCAGCATCACTGCCTACTCTTGTAAAGAGAAGAAGCCTTTCTGCTTAATATGTGTGTGAGTGGTTGGACAGGCAGAGTGCTAAATCAGCAGCCTAGCTAGCAGAGCTAGTATCCAACAGTAGGGCTTCTCTAAAGGATCTCTGCATTGTATTGAGACTCTTCTTGTCAGATGTGTTAGTCCTTTGCTTTTCTGTGGAGATTTAGGACTGGTACTGGCACTGTAGCCCTCAACACACTCTTGCTGAACGACCCATATGCCCTGAATCATTAAGTCCTATATCTTATTTTTTACCTTGTTTCTCTTCACAGGAGTACTGGTTGGGGTGTTTTTGCACAAAGCAGATACTGGTTTGGATTTTTGAGTCAGGGATTTTTTCAGAGGTGGCCTGAAGGTAATTTTGATGGGATTTTTTTCTGGAACTGAGTGTTAAAACCATAGGCAGATCCTGACCCATCTATATCCAGCAAAACTCATGGTGGATCCTGACTCGTCTACCTAATCAAGACTCTTTCCTACTAATATTACCCTAATATTACCTCATACCTGACTGTTCTCCACTTGGTCAGACTCACACTTAGAATTCCCTGCTCTCTTACCTTGCTTCGTGTACCCTGATCTGCCCTAAACCCAGTTGTTAGTTTGTGAGTATGTGACAGGTGTTGCCCTTTTTTGCTCTTGTTTTTTCTGGGTGGTTCTTCCATTCTTACTTAGCTGGGACTCATAGGCTAATCCAGCAAGTAGATTTTCACAGGGCTGGTAACTTGCTTGGTATTTGAGGGGTAGAGATTCTCTTCTCTTCTGGTTCTCATGTCATAATAAAAGAAATCAGTTCCTCAACAAGATGCAACAGTGGCTTTGTTTAGACTTTTTATATTATTTTAGAAATAAAAGGAAGAAAATCTGAACCCACCTCCTTCCCAAAAATTACACTGTTTTTTAAGCTAAAATGTTCCATTAAGTTTTTGAGATGTATGCCAGCTTTTATGGGAGGCAATTTTTCTCTTGTTCCCCAAACCAAAAAGTAATTTCAAACTGAGGAAAAGTAAAAACATTTTCTTTGGGAAATTTAGGAATAATTAATTGTGGTTTTTCTTAGTTCCAGCTGTTCTATATGAATGCATAATGGTAAGAAAAAAAAGCAGCCCAAAAGAATAACTGCTGAATGGCTGAGGCAAAATTTGATGTTTGAAGCCAAGTGTGAGAGGGAAAGTAATGAGAGGTCAAAACAAAACAGAATTCTCTGTGGGCGTAAGAAAAGTCAAACTAGACTGCAGCTATTTGCCTGCGTGGGACTGTGAGAATGCTGCAATTATTTCCTAGTGAAACCACTTGTTTTTTTGTTTAAAATTGTAGAGATGTGAATGAAGGAGAGAAATTACATGATCCTGCAGGCTTATCTTCATATTTAATTACCTGTCCTTTGTTTTAATCTTATACATTCAAGATGCATCATCTGCTCAGTCTGGGTTTGCATGCCAAAGATAAAGGGGGACCTGTGTCCTGAGAACACTTCCAAAACATAATCATCATTGTCCTTTAGAAGTGAAAGGGTGTGTTTCTCTCTGTAATGGTAAAAGAGATTTTACAATTTTTTGAAGGTTATCTTTGAGATAGTAAGACAAAGAGATTGTTGATGTTCTGGAATTTGGCCTTTTTTAAAAGCCTACCTGGAAGTAAAGAAGAAAGATTTGTATTCACTGCATGAAAGCGTGACAGAGAAACAACTGTCATACCAGATTTTAGGGGAGACAGGCTGGAATGGAAATAATGAAGGAGATAGTGAGGATCACTTGCTGAGCAGCCTGTAGAGCTATAGTAAATGCCTGTCTGTGCTATGTTTGACTTGTAGACGCTGCTTTCCACAAAAGCTTTGACTTGGAGTTTAGATGCTGTGCCTGCCTTTTACAAAAGTCCAAATGTGCTCCCTGGAAATCAGTCTCCGGTAGACTTTTAAGGACACATGGGTTAACAAAACATGCTCAGATGGATTCTGACCATCTCACTAGGCAATTTGTGAACAAAGCCTAGCCTTCTTACCATGCCTGCTGTCATCTGCTCATTGTGTTGTAAAGAAGGCCGTGTTAGCATAAATCACTAGAAACAAACATTGGATAGTATTTGGCTAAGATCTCCATGGCATAATCCTAAAACCCAATTTTATTGATGTTTCCTCAGTTTGTGACCTGTGGATGTGTACTTATTAATGTAATACAAACTTTGTTCATTTCATTTAGCAATGTTTTTTCTTCAATATTAAGTTTTCTCCCCAGCCTAGACCTTGCAAAATCAAAGTATAAGAGCATTGCTTCCATGCCCCAACTAAACCACTCATCCTGTTTTAAGGAAATGGGAACAGACTGTCCAGGCAAGTGGTTGATTCACCACCCCTGGAGGTATTTAAAAGACATGCACATGTGTGGCCCTAAGGGCAGTGGTTTAGCGGTGGACTTGGCAGAGTTGAGTTAAAGGCTGAACTCAGTGATCTTAGAGGTCTTTTCCAGCCTAAATAACCCTATGATTCTGTTAATTTCTTAATAGAAATAGTAGGTGAAACCTACTGTCCTGAAACCATGCTGACCAGTATTCACTGTTAAATCCTCCAAGTTACTGCTGGTAGAGAGCTGAAACCAGTTGTTCCACTGCTTTGCTAGAGAGTGTGTCAGAATAACTGGTCTTTTCCACTTTATAAAACACAGTTGTAGTGGTAACTCTTTGATTCATAGAAACGTCTCCATTTTCTTTAAGATTTATAAAAATACGTTGTTGTGTGATTTTCTTCTTGTCAAATTTCTTGAAGACTTATAGTGGTATTATTCACATCTGTAAAGAAAATGTCCTATGTTATTTTTAGAAGCAGATATTTTGCATTACTGACTGCACAAAGTGTATATTAAATGTCCTCTATTTTACTTCTTTTCTTTACACTTTTCCTTCCTACATGATCTAGATTGCTACGTAAAGAGCAGTTTGTCCTGCTATTTAGCAAGGTCCAATAGTTTAGTGATTCAATGAGTACCGATCAACTCTCCTTCAGTTTTACTCATTACAACTGCAGTTGTGAAGCACTTTGGTTTTGAAATGTCTATAGCCAGTAGCAGCATATTTTTACATAGAGTGCTACCCTTTCCTGGTGAGTTTTTTGTGACATTTTCTTTCTGAAAGTGCTAGTTAGCATCATCAGTTTTAGCTTTCCAATCTCATGACCTGTTGTACCTGCTTCCAGCAATACCAGCCATAACCAACTTCTTATTGTCCATGGGCCTTTGTAACTTTCTGTGTTTATTGCAAACCAATAAACTGTCCTGTTTTCATGTAGACAGTGAGTTCAGGTCATAAGTTAGATTTTGTTATTTTCCATTTTTATTTTGAGAGAAGACTTATTCCAAAGACAAAGAGTAAGGTTCCTATCTTTGAGAGCACTTTGTCTATTTAGCCTTTAGTACCTCACTACTGGTTGCCAGAACTCGCAGAGCACTTGTCTGAGCCTTTTGGTTTGACTGGCTCTGGTTCCTTTTTCCCCAGTCTGGGATCTTGCAATACCCAGCCATGATGCAGGTTGAATCATAGCTTGCCCTTAGATAATATTTGAGTTTTAGATTTGTCCTTGTGTAAATTTTGTAAGTCCATATGTGTCCTTAGCTTTACCTTTTCCTGGAGTGTAGACACTTAGACTTCTTGCCCCTGTATTTATTCATTTCCCTTCTACAATTCCTAGGTTTGCCAATTTGCTTCTCAACATCTCAAAAACATTAATCAGACCTTAATTTTACAGGAATGTATATTCCTGTGTTTAAATCCGTAAATATAGAAGTCTCAATGCCTAAAAGAAAAGTCAACTCGTGTCTCACAACACTGCTGGTTGGAAATATTCAGAAATTCTAAAATTG
>VYZP01019233.1:2383-20975 GCA_013400635.1 Hypocryptadius cinnamomeus
ATGATAAGTGACACAAGAGGTTACTGTTTTTTGGTAATTTAACCTTAGTTATTCATAAACCTGAAATAACACTGAAATATTTGCGAGTGTAGAGTCAATACATAATGAAAACCAAGGAAAAATTAAAACACTTCCTAACATACACTAGTCATTGTAAAAAATACACTGAAACTTGTGTCTCCACTCAAGAGTAGCTTCATGGTAGATGATACATCTTCACTATCCTGGTTTACAAATAATTGTGTTGTAGAAGCTAATTGAAATATTCCTCTTACTCACCTTTGGATCGAGTGGAGATGTCCATCCCCTCCACCACCTCCTGCTCTGCCTTTATTTCCTCTTCAGCCAAGCTGCAGGATTCAAAAAGGTGAATTAGAATGCTTTATGGACTGTATTAATCCCATGACTAACTTCTATCCATTAAGTTCAACTCAACACTGTCAAACACAACTATATTAAAATTTCTGATGGAATGAAAGGTTTGTTGCTTGCCAGAGCATACATTGATCAAACCACAGCGAGAAACAATCCAGGTACACACATATGCTGCAAGTTACCAAGCACAAAAATTACATTTTTGTACCAAAGACAGTCTTGTAACATGTACTGGAGATTATGGCAATGTATGTATGAACTGTATGCGTGTGACAGACAAAAAGGAATTCTGTTCCTTGCAGCTTCTAATCTCAGATAAACCATGGGACAGATGCCTGCCAACATTTAAATGCTCATCAGCATTCATGAACAGATTAGCTGAAGTAACAGACTTAGCAACACAGAACAACTTGCAAAATTAGAAGGTAAAATGTAATTTTTTAAAACAATTAAATAAATAACTTTAAGTATTTTGGAACTAGACTGTATAACAAAAAACTGAATATTTATAACTTATTGGCAATACAATTCCACCAATTATTAACAGTAAAGAGTAAACAATATAGAGTTGTTACCATTCAATCTTACACAGTCAGTTTTCATTTGCTCCAGGCAGGATTAAATTATTACAAAGTACATCTGACTTTCTGATATTCTACTTGTGATATTCTAAAGTGATGCCATTCAAGAAAACAACTCAATCAATTTGGCTTGCTAAGTCGCTTTGGGGAAAGAAGATGGAAGGGAGAGGAAAAATGAACATAATGAACACAGAGTTACAGAGCAGTTTTGGGGAAGTGACTACCCTAGATGAAAGGCAAAAGAAAACACACAATAATGAAGCAAATCCAAATTCAAAATGATGGACAAATGGGGCTCTGGATCTTCAGGCAGGTATTGCAGTGTCCACCAGAGCACAGCAGCCATGAGGGATGTAGATCCTCTCCTATACAGGGACAATTTACCCCTCATTCTGTTAATGGAAGCTGTTGCTGATAGCAGTTTGCACTGATATGGCAGATTATGAATTTCTGCTGCTATGGAGTGAGCTGAGGTTCAGCCACCCCAGCTCCAGGGACAGGGTCAAGAGGGCAGCTGGAGACCTTTGCCTTAGCCACTGTGTATAAATCTGCCTGAGATATCTCATCGGAGCTCGGAAACCACAGTGAGGACTTGGTTACATTTACACCAGAGAAACTCTTCAGCCTGACAAACAGTTTATATCAGCAGGAGTTTTGTTACGGGTATAAGTTAAAAGAGACTCCTTAGCAAAGTAAAACTTAACAGCAGAAGGTTTTTTTAGTTTACTATTGGACAAAACTACTTTTAATCAACTATGAGCTACTGGGGGGTTGGGTTGCAATTCTTCTCACAGTTCTAAACAGTACTGTTATGTCAGCAGAAATTTTACAAATTAACCAAGCTCAATGTATGGAAAACCCAAAGCTCAGAAGTACCACAAATGCCAGAAATCATCATTCTCTGTCATTTGGATATAGAAATAATTTTCAAAATAAGCTCTTTAAAGTCACAAAACACTGAAAGGAAGTTCTATTCTACCAGCATCTACCTCCCAGCTCATGGACTACTCTGATCATTTCAGGAGCAAGGCAAGGCACCCACATGACCAGAATTATGGTAAATGTGTAGCACAGTTGACTGTAACACAATGCTTCTCAGATTTATTTTGCATGGGCAGATTAAATGCACAACACGGCCAACCATACTACAATGCTCACACATTTACTATGCATGGGCAGATCAATTATTCTGCACATTTGTTACACCCTTTCCCAGGGGCCTCAGCAAAGAGGAGCAGGCAGTGGCCTGCAGACACCAAAACATTTCATGCACCACTTGCCTTTGCCTGTTCCTCTCCTAAGCAAAGGGAAGGGATGGGCTCATGGGATGGGTTCATTGTTCTCTCCCAATGCTGCACTGGAGGTTTTTCCTTCCCTTTCCTCTTTATAAAATCCTATTTCAATATTGCCAAACTGTAACAAACCCCATAGTTTTAAAACATCCTGAATATATGATCAATAATGCATACAGGTAAATATGTATTCGTACCCAGTAATTCTGTAAGACTGGAGTCATCTGGCAGTGCACATTAACTGCTTCTAAAATAAGGTCCAGTTCCAGACACAGACTAGGATATACAAGGCTTTACAGGACTCAGGTTGAACAGTTATACTCATTTTACATAGGCTGCTACTAAAAGGAATGGTTTCCCCAAACCTTAACTTCTTGTTCCAGAAATCATGAGCATTTTACCCAAATCAGTTCTGGAATGTAACTCACTGTGCAGCTGGACATGGAGAAAATGGGAAGAGAACCACACAGGGAGAAAAGGGCAGCTTTTAGCAGCCCACATTTAAGTGACATTAAAGCAATCATAACATTCCAGACTCATCCAAATCCATCAGGTAATTTTGTTTAAAACAACCTCAAGGGAACACGGTACAGCATGAAAGATACAGTAGTTGGCACAAATCATTACAACAAACCAGAAAGCAGGGCATGAATCCTGGCTGAAAAATGGGAGTGATGGATCCATATGGCAACACCATAGCAGGAACTGCTCCCACCTCCCCGACCAAAGCACCAGGAGATGTTTCAGACTGATTGAGGATGTTCTGTGCCCCTGGGCCCAAACCCAGCACTGCAGGGGGTTACAGGGAAGGACTCCTACACATTAGTGACAGCACAGCAGGGTTTTTCAGCTCAGAATGTGTTCTGCTGGTACAATGAGCTTAATTTAGGAAACTGAGTCAGTTTCCTCCATCACCCTTTAAAGTGCTCTTGCAATAGTGCTATAAACAAGAAAAAAATTCTTCAGAAACACTTGTAAGGTGAACAAAGTATCTTGCAAAATCCAGATACAAAGAATCATGGAATGATACAATGGCTTGCCTTGGACAGGACCTTAAAGACGATTTCATTCCAAACCCCCGTCATGGGCAGGGATGCACACATCACATAAATGATGCCTGAAAAGGGCCTTCCTAAAGATTTTAAGTATAAATGAGCAGTCAAAACTGCATTCTCCACTTGATAGCAAGGTTCTCCACTTTCCTCAGCAATGGAGGAGCACATTTCCCTATACTCACACAAAATCCAGCAATTACCTACTACACTATGAAACCTGAGCCTCAGAGGAACAGAGGCATCTCCACATTTTCTGCAATTAATTAATCTTTTACAGGCACAAACATTTCAGAATATAAGAAAACCACAGAGACTGTTCTGAAAAAAAAAATCCCAATGTTGGTGGGGAACAGTTAAATAAAAGTTGTTAGACACAGCTATAAAAGACACTGAACATTTACAGCTCTTCAAAAGCACCTCCCATTGCTTTATTTGCTGTAATGTATAATGACTTCCACAGCATGACATTGTTTGAATGTTGGCAGTGATGACTGTAGTGGTCATCTTTGAGATTCAAGTTTATAAATACATACCAGCAATTCATAGCAAGTTTACAGTAACTCTTCTAAAGCTGACATCTTTTCATGTTTGCACCCTCCACCAATACAAGAAAAATTCTGAAAATGCTTTACAAAGCACAAACTTCCAAATGCAGACATTAGCAAAAGATTTCCAATTAAATAATTCAAGAAAAACAGGTTCTTAATCAGTTACCTTACTACTACCCACAATAAAATAAAAGGAAAATTAAGACCAGCAGCAAAATAATTAAAAACAAGTATCTTGTTCCATGGAAACAATAACTGTGTGGTCAAGTAGACTATTCTAGAGAGTTTTATTTTGAGAATTCATTTTTGCAGGGCTCAGAGCAGCTATTTCAGCCAGCATGTGTTACCGTCATGCATGTATGAATGGGATGCTCTGAGGCTGCAGATCAGAAATGATACTGGAATATACTCAATTAAGTACCTAAATGAATACAACAAATAGCTTATGTAATTCTGAAAGCTACTCTTATTTCCTCATTAAGATGAATGAACACAGAGAAACACGTTTTAAGAACACAACTGAAATTTAAGCTTTGCCAGTTTCCCTGTCAAATGACCAGAAAACCAATTAATCATTTAAAACTTCCCTACTCATATTGACAAAACTTGCAACAACAACAACAGAAGTTTTTTTTCTAAAATGTTAAGCTAATTGGCTTCATACAAACTAGTTTAGCATGTCTGAATGAGGGTAGAAGGGGTGGAGGTTATTCCTTTGGGGAGAGTTGGGCACAGAAAGAAAAAAAAAAAAGGATTGCAAACATACAAGATTTATTGATACTTAGGTAAAAATGGAAAAATAACTTAACTGCCTAATTTTAAAATATGTTCTCTACCAAACTGAAGAGAGAGTGGGTTTTTTTAATATAAAATTCAGGTTTTCAAATTTCACATCCCTGAATTATATACTGACTTTTCTGTTTAGGAAAATCATTCCTTTACTAATAGTAGTACTCACCTGAGAAAATGTACATATACAAGAATATATAAAGCTGCTCTAATCCATAGTGACTACAAAGAGCAATTAAAAGTTGCAGATGAACTACTGCACCTTGACATTTAACCAAGAAAAACTGACAGATATGGAAAACCACTCGAAACAGCTAATGCCCACATACACAATCTAGATCTACATCAGGGAATAACACATGAATTTCAGATCAAGAACTACATATTTCTGGAATTCATTTTTCCTTTTAATTAACAGAAAACAAAACAAAACCAAAAAAAAACCTGATTAAAGACTACAAGCACTAAAACTGAATTTCATCTTTAAGATAATTCCTGCCTCTCATGCATCACATTTGTGAGCAGCAATTCTAAATAATGATTCCAAAAAAACCTGCATTCAATAAAGATTTAAAACCAAAAACCACTATTTGCATGCCATTGCTGAATAAATAGCAGCTTTGTATGAGCACTCACCTATAACAGTCTCTTACTCATCGGTAGCTATGCTATTTATGCAGGGCTCTTAAAATGGCGTCTGCCAGCACTGCACTGCCTCACTCCTGCTCTGGAGCTAAAATGGTAGCACTTTGTTCAATACCAGCAGCTCCTGTTTACACAGCAGGGCAAGATTCAAAGCCAGCATCTAAATATCAGAAATGGTAAAGAAGGACTAAAGGACACCTGACATCCGAACGTTTAACTAAAAAGGCACAAGATAGGGAGATTTGTGAAGTCACAGGTTACTAAGGAAATCACTCAATTTTAGCTTCACCCTCCAGTCTGAGCACCTCATATTTTGCATTTCCTTTTGCAGAATTCACTGCAAAGTGCTCCATGTGTATTAAGTACATAACACTCTGTATTAAGCAATTAATATACACAAAAGGCTCATTCAGATATCTATGTACAGCAATGTTTAAGCTGGTTACCTGTGATAACAAGCAAAGTAACTATTTTTCATTTAAAGAACATTTCAGTTCTTTTTAAAACCTTACTCTTATTCGGCGTCCATTCAAAATAGCTGCACAAAAGAGAAAAATCAGAGGAGGGAGGGGGATCCTTGGTGTCACACAGTCATCTTTAAGTCTGTAAACTATATAGCTGAGGCCCAAGCAAGGCAACCAAATAGCTACAGATTTTAGATGCTACAAATATAATTTGAGAACAATCATGCTTGAAAGTAAAGGTTTATATAAGCTGAATTAAGAACGGTAACATCCTGTTACAGCATGGTTTTAACCTCACAGTGTGAAACACAGATGCTCTGACAACAGGCAATAAAGGGTTAACATGAGAATGACAGACAACTACCAAATAAAATGAAACTCACTTCCTATGTAGCTATGGCTAAATTAGTCTTTAACCCATGAACACAAGACATGTTTATTAACAAATGTATTTAAATTACTTTCTGAATACAATTTAAAGGGCCAAGCTTGATGGCCTACTGTGCTGGTTTCCAGTCTGCAGACCCCTCAAAGCCAGTGTACCACCACAAAGGGGTTTGCACACAATAACCAAGTAAATCAAACCTAGTCTAACAGGCTTAAAGTCACTCTAATGGGATTCATGTGCCCATGGGAAAAATCTTGTGGATCCACAAATAAGGAAATTTGAAAACTGCTGTCTACTCCATTTCATATGGGCAAAGGTTTTGTTCAACTTTCAAGATATTTAGGAAATTCAAATTAATACCTTGAATTTCAGACAGAGGAGAGCTTTTACTGAGATTTATCTCCCTTTAACCAATTATGCTGGAGTAGTACCACCACTATGGAAAACTGACCACCAGCTATCACTTTTCAGCTACTAAATCCACAGTAGCTGGGAAGTGATACAACACAATACACTGGAAAGCAAGGCAGAACAGGAGAAACAAAGCAACAAAACCAGAAACAAAAACAAAACAATAACAAAAACCTCAATCAAAAGTGATACCACAAAATGGAAGACAGCTCAGGAAGACGAGCCAGTTGAAGTTTGTGGACATGATATGAAGGGCTAAATTTGTAATCTAATCTATCTATTTCTGCTTTTTGAGCATGAAGTTCCTTTCATTACATGCTCCTTTAGTAGCAACGTAGGTTTTCTGCTACATTTCTTACTCCTACCTACTGTGAGGGGGGGTGACTGCTACATTTGGAGTGGTTTATACTCCGCATTTTTTTCATTTCCAATATGTTAAGTAGTGTCATTTGTTTAAAGAAATTACTCAGCTTTTCCCTAGCACTATTTAGCTTCCAAGTAAAACAGTTTGCCTGCAAAGAATAAAAAAGGCATGTAGCTTTTAAAAAGCTACTGTTTTCACCATGATTTATAATCCAGATCACTCCTTTGTTTTCCCCCCACTCCATTCTTTGTCCAGTTAATTACAAAAGTAACTGGATGTTGGCACTAAATAATAATGCCTAATCATATTCATCCTGGGCAATTCAAATTACTCTCTAGTAGCCAGAAAACTTACAGTGTAATTATACGATTAACTGCTAGTTATAATCAGAATAATGGCCATTTGCTCCAAGCTGAATAAACCTCAGCTGCACTGCTTCATACATGTCCTGTCTAATTGTGATTGTAACAAGATCCAGGCCAGTAAAATCTTGGGGAGAAAGCATACGTGCTTTTTCCCTGCATCTGTCACTTAAAACAAAAACCCACATTCCATCTGTCCTGAACAGAAAAAACAGCTTATTACGCAACCCAGGGAAGTGAGTGATAACACTGTACCTTGACAAAGCACCAATAAATATATACATCTGAAATCCTTCAGCTTGGCTGAATTTGCTTTGCTTAGATGGAACAAAGATGGCAGAAATTTCCAGAAGGCCTTTCTCAGCCTTGCCACTGCAATTGTCAATCTTTAACCTGCCTGCTGCGGCAATTGGCTCCGGCGCTGGCGGAGCAGCGCCATTGGGCTGAGCCGAGGCACAACGCTGCTGTCTCTACCTTGCCTCAGACATCTTGCTGCAATGCAGACATTTGTTTTTTGTGAACTATAAAAGAATTACACTCGAGTGGTTGAAAAGAGTGAACTTTTAACAGACTCACGATGCTCCGTTTCATTACATGCACGAGGGCAGCTCACACAAATGCGCTTCACTGTCAGCAGCGTGTCTGGAGGTGCAGATTTGAAACAGATCCTGGTTTAACAAAACCTGTGGGAGCCATTTTAATGCAAGCTTTCTGATTGCAGATCACTTACCCCTGCTTCCTCACATTAAACAAATATTATGTTGTTCACTCTTAAAGGCTGAAAGTAAACTGCTCACATGTATAAACTACTACTAGGAAAACTGTGTCCAAATGTAATTTCTGTTTTTTAGCAACTGAAGAACAAAAACCAGAATAACTTCTTAGCTATGTCAGCACTTTCATGTATGCTGAAAAATGCATTAAGATTGCATACAGAAACACTACCACATGAAATTCGGTGGAACCCCAGCAGTATTTCAGGTTTCAAATTGAACTAGACATTCTTATAATCTAATCCTAGGGGATGGGGGGGGGGGGGGTGGGGGGAGGGGGGAAGGAAAGCTTTTAACCAAAGTGAGATATTCAAAATAAGATACTAACACTGGTAAACAAGTAACCAGGGGTAAATTGCTATGTTAAAAGAATGTTACCAAATACATGACAAGGGTCTATAAAAGTTTGCATGCACTGTGGCTCAGCACAGTCATTTATTTGCAAAGCCAGCCTAGCTTTCAGTTCTTTCCTAAAATAATGAATGTGTATGGACTGTTCAAACAAGTGCAAAAATTACATTAAAAGCACAAAAGAGCATCCTTCCTCTGCTTTTGTAACAGCCCTGGTGATCACTGAAAAACAGCTTGTTCAAACAAGCATGCAGGCGCTACAATTAAAATCTTTATAAAGAGCAGAAAATGTTTCTAAATTAGTTATAAACAAGCAAGCTTTTCTGAGGTTATACTTTGAATAGTATCAGAAACATATGCTCATTAAGTGTTATTTACTTTACTTCATAAGGTCACTTCATTGCTGAGCACTAGCACTTTCATCACACCCGAAAAGCCCAAGGAACGGTGAAAACGCGCTTTACCCTGCAAACATGGTAATTAATGATCTAGGAACAAACAGCAAGTAGAATATTTTTCACTGGCCTAAGGTAAACAGGAAGTAAAAGCTTCAAAATTTAGAGACAAATTATCAGAAAAACAGTGCATTCAAATAGAGCAGTTTACATGTACAAGTCCCTTAAAATGGACGCTAAGGAAATCTGATCTTTTATACGACTAACCACTAACATCATTTCATCTACTGCACTGACTGACCCAGTAAAAACAAAATGTTTGGAAAAGTATTAAAAATGTTCAGAGAGTAGCATGCTGCTTACTTACCAACTGTTCAAGCACCCATCTCATTTTTCCAGTTAAGGAGATACAACAGGCTGGCAGATTTGGGAATTGATCAAAAAGGAATTTCTTGAAATAATTACGCAGCATTTAACCAAAAGTTAAAAAAAAAATAAAAGGGAAAAAAAAGACCCAAGAACGAACAACATGTACTACTGTCATGAACCACACATGATTTTATATCTTCTGGACTCCACAACACAGAACTGTGGCTGATACAATGTAAAACAAAAAGGCACAGATAAAAGTTGCATTAGTTTATTTGAACTATGCAAAACAAGAAAGCTAACAGTTCAAAAACATTTTCCATAAAGCATCAGATTTGTAAACAGATGCACTGCTGCGTTTTACTGAGCAGCACTCCATTTCCAAAATCTGCAGCATAAAAACTCCCTTTTAAAGGAACAAAATATTAACCATACATTGTCCCTCAGAAAGAGAAAAGCGTTGTATTAGCTACTCCTGCAAGAAAAAAGGTTCAATAATCATTTTAAGTTAAGATAAGCTGCATAAAAAACATGATGCAACAGCACACCACCACCTAGGCCCAATATCTACAATCTGCCATTAGCACTTTTTGCTGATGCCTAGGTTTTTAAAAATCCCATATTTTCTCAGAGATAAGTTATCTTAGCTGTTCCATTCACTGTTTAGAAAGGTAAACTTGCCTGTTCCTCTGTCTGCCATTATCCCTGCTTGACTCCCTGTAGGGCAGTTAAATGCATCTGCTCCCTAGCTTCCATTTTCTCTCCAGCAGGCATGTGACACAACAGACAATAGTGCTGGCAAACTGCTCAGAGACACAAACCTCCTTTGGAATACCAGGATCTTGATAAACTCTAAAAACACCATCCTCCTGTGAAGAAGTAGGCATGCCAAGGCTTTGCCAGACTGTAAAATAAAGCTGTGGCTAATGGCTACTAACCATGTGACCCAAGAAAGCAAATTTAAACAGTTCCAACTTAATATAAGTGCTGTGGTGTGAGTTTTGCACGAGAAATCACAGAGAATCACACTCTCAACCCACAACTCATAGGTCTTAGAGAAAAAGCAATGTAAAAAGCAAGGCTTACCTCTGTGGATGCATTGTTAACACAGTGTTATGTCAATACTTATAAAACATGGAGGACAGGCTCTCAGTACTCGGGCAGGGAGGGCTTGGCACTTGGGCTTGATGATCTGTCTTCCCCATGAAAGCCGCCCCCGGATTGGCTGCCCCGGCAAATCCGCATGTAAAGCGCCAGGGGATTGGCTGAGACACTTCCTGAGCGATTATCTTTGTGCGGCTCCGGGAGCAGGAGCCATCCCGGGCTCGGAGCAGGCCGGCGCGCTAGGCCCGGCTCCGCTCGCCACAGCCGGCCCCGCGCCGGCCCGGCCCCGGGCACGCACTGCCCGCCTCGGGGAAGCGCCCGCACACCGCCTGCCCCGACAAATGTGCCCCAGCGTGCCGTTTGTTGAAGGCAGCTGGGTGTTCTAAACGCGAAGGAGGCAGAGTTTGCCCACTTCGCAAGAGCTGTTCTTTTGTTTGCACGGAAAGCGAAATTCGCTTTGCTGGGGCTCTGCTGGCCGAGAAAGCGAGGCCACAGGCAGAGAGCAAAACTTACCGAAAGTGCATGTGCACAGGAGGGACTGGAATTAATAGCTCAGGATTCAGAGAAGGGTTCTTCTGCTCCAGAATTTAAACATATGAACGTGCAGCAGAGCAACCATGTACCTACAGTGTGATTTCTTCAGATATCACGATATGCTGAGTCTTAATAGGAAAAGGGAGCCTTAAACAGGAAACACTCATGTCTCCTTTTCCCAAAAAGCGTTCCAGAATTGAAATTGCTTTATCACAGAGCATTGCTACCACTTGGTGCAGGCCTTCCCTGCATTTAAAATGCTGCAGAGCAAAACTAAAAATATCCATGTCACCCCAGACCCTGAGCTCTCCAATCCTCCCCCCCGGCCCCCACCTTTCGGCCTGCCTGGGCTGTTACACAAAAACTGACTTCCTTAGGAGCGGCTGCAACTGCAGCTTCCTGTCCGTTAACCCTGTAGGACTTGGTGCTTTTTAAAATACAGCACAGGCCCTGAAAATTCACACAGATTTCTCTACGTGGCAAGTTATCAGTCTGCCCCCATGAAAACATTCGCATAGCTTTTCAGCTAATCCTTTTTTTTTTTTTTTTTGCTTTACCTTTTTTATCTCCTGTGAAAATGCTGCAAATGAAACAAAATGAGAAAGCAGGGTGTAAGCAACCGGTTTGATCTTGGGCCAATTTCCAAGCTTTTGATTAAAAAATGTGATTCCGTTCTATTCCCTAATGCAATGAAAGTGGGAGGATTTATCGTTATGCCAAGAACTCCAGATGAAGATCTTAAAGGTTAAATTTTTAGAAAGCCTCCAACATGCCTTTGTATTATTGTTGAAAATTTTGCATCTGTGTTATGTAGCTCTGTATTATCATTCTGTAGCCATGAAGATTGCAATGGAAATTGCAGATGAAAGGGTGATTCTGAAGCATATTGAATATCAAATAATTATTTATTAAATAAAAGAAAAAAAAACACAAGGGAAGGTGTAGAGGAAGATGTTTAACATTAAAACAATAATTATTAAATAATGAGATAGAATAACCGAAGAAAAATAAACATTCTTCCAGTACAACATGCAGGATCTCAGATTGTGCAAAACCAACTATAAAAAACCCTCTTCCTTAAATCTACGACAGTTGCAAAGAGAATATGCATGTCACGAAAGAGAATATGCATGTCACGTTTAGTCGAGTGCTAATAATCCCAGAAACAATCACCACGACAAAACCTAGTGCCCTCCCTTACCTCCATACAGCACCTCTCACGATATAACTACTTTACCACACAAACCTCACTGCCTGAGAGCCGACGTGACTCATAACTGTGCCACTCAGTAAAATTAGTCATCCTGCTCTGCATTGTCCCATTCTGCATTCAGATTATTCCCTGAGATAGCATTGTCACAGGGAACTGCCACAGCAGCCCATCGCTGTGCTTACACTTCTGTGTCTCTGCATTTCAGGCTGCAACAGCAGATTAACAGCCCAGAGTATAAATTATTGTCTCATAAAGAATTCTGGAGTCCCTGCTGGCAGCATTTTCTCTTTTTAGATTTTGCAATGTTTTTTCAGGGCAGGGAGCAGGAAGGCTCATGGATACACTGACCGTTTGTTCTGTTTTAGGAATGAAGCAGAAACTGGGGAGAGTGCTGCTATAAAGGGAATCATACAGCCCACTACAGCAGCAGGAACACACTGGAAATTCATGACATTCAGTGGATACTTGCATCAGTTTCAACAGTGCAAACCATTCAAGATAGATTTCTTTTTAATTGAACACCTAAAGGCCTATGTTGCTCAGAGATATCACCCCCAGCACACAAACATCCAAATTTTGATTCCCCTAAGCAGTAAATGTGAGGATTGTCTGCCATTAACATTTATGCTCATTGTGTGACTGCTCTACTCTAATATTATTCTCTTAAAAAAAAAAAAATCCTAATCCCTATGAAGAACAGCATGAGAACAAAACTAAATACACAGAATTTGTCAATGCTTTGTGCTAACCCAGACCCGACTCCGGGAATGTTGTAATGCTGATGGTGCCTGGGAACACTGCCAAGCTGACACACTTGGGCCTATCAGACAGAATGAGCACACAGTGGAGACAGAGGCAGCAGCAGCCTTAGGAAAGGCCTAAGGCCCCTCTCCTCTTGATTCAAGGAAGCAAAAATGCAAAAGAAAAATTTATAAACCTGCAGTCATTAGCAGGAACAAAACCGTAGAAAGCACATCAGACACATACAGCATGTATATTCAGCCACTCGGCTACTCTGCTCAAAAAGACAAAAGAATTCTGTCAGGAATCAAAGGGGAAGCTTGAAATATATTTCTCTTTATTCTCTTGTCCTCATGCTTATTTTGCAGCAGGAGGTACAAGCCTGGTATAATACAGAGGTATATCTAAAAATGCAGATTTTTGTCTTAAGTCCCCATGATTGCGTGTCCTGCTACAGCTTGATCATTTCTTTTACATTGGAGTAGTGATTTTTTTCTTTGGGGGAGGGAAGGAAAGGTAAAGAAAACAAAACAAATAAAAAAAGAGCATGAGAGGGGAAGCTAAAAGCTTTGTTAAAGCAGAAAAGAGGGCGGAGATCAGATTAGCTTGTATTTCAGTTCTTTGGAGATATTAAGGGGAAACAGGGCTGTGAGGCAAGGGGGGAAAAGGCTAAACAGAGAAACCAAAGGAAAGATGGAAAGCACATTCAGTCAAAAGGAAATTAAAAGACATTAATGTTAAAAGTGCAGCCCATTATACAGGTCTTTGCAAAGAACTCTGCCCACTGTGTGTCATCTCCAGGAAGCACACACACCAGGCATCACAGAGTTATAAGAGACTATACTACATTATACACACCAGAACCTCCAAATTAAACAAATACCAGTGAGGAAAATGTCTGCCTGTATGACAGAAGGAGGGGTTGATATTTACCCCTCCCCACAGTGGCTGCATCATCGCTGACAGAGGTGGAACATTAAGTGATGGACAAAAGATGGAGCATTTTGAACAGATACACAAAAGGGGAATTGTCATATTTTTCAAGTATAATAAATAAATAGATAAAAACAGGGGAAATAAAATGCATTAAGAGCATGTAGCTTGATCTGTGATTTCCAAGTCATTGTCTGATAATCCTGATTTCTAGAGTAAGAACATAAAACATTGTCATTCAGTGTCTTGGAAAAACAACTCTTCAAGTGTTTCCCCTTATCATGAATCTGGCAAAGTATCAGTAGCTGCTTGAAGACCAGTAGATCACTGTCCAGTACAGAATCCAACAATACACGTCTATAAAAACAGTTCTTCAATTTTTAAAAGTAGACTGGACTCTAAAATTAGTGACCTGTCAAAGAAGGTTGGTAATTTCATAAATTATTGGAAACTACAGAAGGTATCTATGCACAGCAGGCCCCTGGTTTGCCTGTGAGCTTAAAAGGCTTTACATGCCTTGGTCCTTCTGAAGAGCAGCTTTCGGTCCTTTGGGTTGACATTACTTGTTCTGGATTGAAATGGTCACTCATTGTCTGCAGATTAAAACCTGGTTCAGTTTGTAACACACAACTGAATATCTGGTGCATTATCAAAGTGTCTCTTGATGGCCATTTTTAGTGTGCTGTGCAATTGCTTCATGTATATTTCTTTCTGAAGGAAATCTCCATTCATGTTCAATCATCTGCCAAAATACCTGGGGAAAAAAAAAAAAGGCATCTCTGAGCCCTTTAACAGCTGTAGCTTTTTAAAAGAAGTGCTGTTTTCTTAAGGCATAAGCCCATTTCATCACTTTCACCCCCACTTTGAACCAGTCTCTCCACAATTAAACAGCTGGGCTGTTGGATATTCTGTATAAAATTGAATTTTCATCATTTAAATTTTATGTTCTAGATTGAAGACCTAACAGATACAATTGCTTTCATATTTTATATGCAGACAAAGACTTTTCTAGTTCCCCAGAAAGCAGCTGTGGGACACATGCAGACGTGGTGCACATTGGGCCTAAAGCACACCCACGGTGCAGGTGAACAAGTGGATTTATCAGCCCTGCTCTGTGGCCATGGAAATGTAAATATCCTGCAGGAGGCCTAAGTACAGAATCTTGAAAGAAGTTTGTACTTCACCAAGTGGTTCTAATGGCCAAGTGTGAGACATCTTGTAATATCACTTCTCTGGCATGGGGCACTTCTAAAGGAAGCAAAAGGAAGTCACTGCTATTAGGGAGGAATTATTCAGGACTACATAATGCTGAACTCCAATCCTATTACCAGGATTTCTTTCTTGACTTTTTCACATTCGGGAATCAGTTGGTTAGCAATAATCAGATGACATGACTTCTTTCATGTTTTGGTTCATTATTACTGTTGTTTTAGTTTGGGGTTTTTTAATTAAATCTGATCATGTCCCAGAAGCTAAAGCTCATACCAAAGATGTCAAGTGACAGAATTACAAAGATAAAGTTATTACATTATTTTTTCCTGCACAACCCACTGCAGATTCAGGCTATATCACTTTCACTTTTAACCTCCTTCATATTCCTCCACACACTAAATTCACAGTTTGGCTTCAGGTTCAAGGCTCTGCATATTCACACCTTTCTCCTCTCTATGTGCTATTCCAATTGCTATTTCATCTCAGTATTGTGGTTTACCTCTCACCAGCAAAAAGTCCTTTCTTTTTCCACCACAAGTTTCTTTTCTTTTTCAGTCAGACTTACTGGCTTAAGCATCTCACCCTTCCTTCCAGCCACAGCACTCAGCTGCACTTTGAGCAGAACTGTCTGTACTGTGACACTGAGAACAGTGAATCAAAGATTTATTGTGTTGGCTTCAGCCAGGAAAGGCTCCAGTTCACACCAGTTCACAGCACTGCTGCAGTAACTGTTGTCATGGCAGGGCTGGGAGCAGGCTTGAGCAGCTCCAGGTGATTGAAACAATCACTACCACCATGAGAAGTTTCTGTGAAACTACGTGATCAAGCACTACATCCAGCTTTTCACCACATTTGTGGTATTAACCAGGTTTTCTTCATGTCTTAATGACACTGTAGATCTGACTTTTTGTCTCTTCAAGAATGAAAATCCTTTGAAACAGGATCATGTCCCTGTAAAGAAGCAACATGTTTTCCAGCTGTGGCTTTGCTTTCTCAAGCCAGGTGAAAGCCTTGCCTGTAATTAGCACACATCACTCACATTAATTAGCATGTGCATAAACTGTTGAATTCATTCTGCCACCTTTACAGATTGTTATTTTTCTCGCACTGCTGGACTTACAGCCAATGTTTATTGAGTTCCCCTTATCAGGTGACAAAAATGAGGACATTCCTGAGATAAAGCCACTGCAAAGTTGTTTTCAACAGTTGTTTCATTTTGTTTACTGTAAAGAAATGCACACCCACATGAAAGTAATTCTGAAAGAGCAGAACAAATCATGCTCTATTTAACCTACTTGCCTTTAACAATCAAATCCAAGAGTGTGCTAATTATGTACATAAAATAAATCTCAAGCATGTCACTAGTCTGCAAGTTTTGTTATTAAAGGCCACAGTATCCTCATATGGCATTAGAGTGGACAGATGTCACAGCTGAGGGGAGTCAAAAGTGAACCTGTATACAACATTTTAACCACATAAAGAGCACAGACACTTGGAGATATTTAAATTTTTTATGCATTTGTTCAAAACTTAGATCTTGATAGATAGTATAGAATGCCACAAACATTTCAAACAAAACCCAAAAAATTACCTTTTTTCTGATGGCCCAAAACCCAACAAAGGGACTCTGACAAACAAATTCTGCACTGTCTTAAGAACAGAGCAGCATGTCCTAAGGTAGGGCTCTCAGCAGAAACTTCAAACACAGCTGCCTGTATAATTTAACATACCAAAACTGGGCCTCTATAACTCACATATAAAAATTTAAAATTCTCCTTAATATTGCTTCTATTTGCAAACATTTGCAAAGCAAATGCAATCTCTGAATAGCAATTCTTTGAAAAGTAAGCTCATCATTCCTGCTTGTTCCAAACTCTTTCTTTTAATTGAAAAATGTTACCTACATCTCTTTTTATATTTTGTTTTTATTTTAAAATCTTATGGAAGTTTACATAATTGTCAAACATCTAAATATTCATGTTTTGTACAGTTTTTATAAGTACCTGAAAACAATGGGAATTATTTAAAGGAAAAACAACTTCTAGTGCAGAATGACCAGCTTTGCTCTGTATCAAATTTCACACCTACAAATTGTTCTGTGTTTATTCTCAAAGGGCAATTTCTACAATTTGAGCCCTGGACTAAAGATCTCTGTAGATTTGTGTATAGTGTATCTTATGTTCTCTACCTACTTCTACATGCAATTGATTGAACTGGGATCATGGTCTTGACTTGGATGTTTCTATATGATGAATATTTACAAATAAACCTCTTTATACACACATAAAAAGGAGATTTAGACCTGATAGGAGAGAGAATTAGCAGAGAATTTAAAAAAATATCTATTTCTACTCACTTGAATACTTACCAATAAAATAGCTTTGTTGCATAGAATGACCAAAAGCTTCTTTTCCCTATTTTTTTCTGTGGAAAGGAATAGTAATAAGGCCACAAAATTGGTATTTTCCCTCCCGCAGGTGTGAAATTGTGTAGGAGTGCAGCATCCCCTAGTGCTCATTTGTGGGACATTACACTCACTTAAAAAGCCACTTTTAAAAGCCCGTGGAACATGAGTCCTAGGATTTGGTGGGAAAGAGGAGCTTCCTAAGGCATGATCTTCCTCCATCCACATCAAATACCTCCTGCAATAATTCAATTCTGTGAAGACAAGCAAATAAAAAGCATTTGAAATAATTTCTGATTCTTAGTCTGGATATGGTTTTGGCCATATAATTCACAGTTTAATATCAAGTATTGTAGCAAATCTTAGTCAAAGTGGCAGAAAAGACACAGGCTAGAAGCAAACGGGTTCTTGTATGGTGCAGCAGCACACAGAAAATCCTGAATAAACTGGGTCTCCTACTAGAATGCACAAGGCAGCCACACACACTTAACTCCAATAGACACTAAAAAGAGCTCAACAGATTCATGGTAAGAACAGGAAGGCATATGGGCCCTCAAAATTCACCTCTAATTTCATTACAAATGATGACCAGATATCTTCAAAGTTTTGTCAATACCCAGTGACATTCAGAATGAGTACTCTTTCACAAAGTACATAATAACTTTGAGCTTTGATGTGTCAGATTGAAATGCAGCTCCCTAAAAAGCTCAGTAAAAAGAAGGAAGGTTTGTCTGAGCTTTTGGAGCTACATTTCATTTACATTCAAGTGAGCTCTTGTAATCAGAATAACATTTTCTGAACTGAATGTATTCCCTCATTAGAAAATTGAAAAAAATATTTCTTTCAAGTGGTGTGAGAATGGCAGTGTTAGAGTTTCAGAAGTTAATTTCAAATAGACATAAGAGCTTAAGTCAGAGTATCTATGTTTCCTGCAGTAACCCAAAACCAAAAGAGCTAATTTACCATCCTCTTCTCAATTCCCTTCTAAACTTTGTGGTTTATCACATTTTTTTGAGCGATACAGGTCAATGATGGATTAAATTCTTTTTAAATGTTTCATCCCATTTCAGGAGACTTACTGCATCAACATCCGAGCACTATCAGTGTGATATGTTGTCACACAGCTTCAAACACACTACCTCAGAAAATACCAAAGAAAGCATAATAAATATTACTCAATATTCACTTATGCAAAACAACCATCAGATTCCTGAAAAAAAACCCCGAAACCAAACACCAAGCAAGGGAAGTTTATGAACACAGATTAAAAAAAAAAAAAAAAAAAAAAA
>VYZP01019233.1:21003-36560 GCA_013400635.1 Hypocryptadius cinnamomeus
AAAAAAAAAAAAAAAAAAAAAAGGTTTTCTTGCACCTTCAAATGTTTCCAGTCCTCAGGAAGCAGGAGCAGGGCTGGGGCTGAGGTGAAGGCCCTGCCCTGCTTGCAGGGTGGGCTGGGGGCTGGCAGAGCTCCATTTGGCCCCTCAGGTGTGCAGACAGGGGCTCTCACCCCCTTGCAGGGCTGCCCCTCTCTCCAGGCAGCCAGAGGAGCACAATGGCAGAAGGGCCAAGGACAGCAGCGACCCAGCCCTGCACACAGGGAGGTCACCCAGCTCAAAGCCAGCCAAGGCATTCAGAAGGTGCCCTGGGGATGCCAGGAATGCCTTTGCCCAGAGAACCTCTCATGTCCCTGTTCAGCTCCAAGCTGCTGCTCTACTTCCTCACTCCTGCCTCACCATTCCACTCTTGAGCTCAAAGCCACTGCTCCTCTCACCTCGTCATCCCATGGCTTCTGCCAGTGAAGGGTGACACACATTCCCTCAGTGACTCTTGTGTCCCCGCTGTGACACCTGGGGCACCTCACCATCTCTACATGCACTTCCAGAGGAAAATTTTACTGTTATAAATGTGCACGCACACAGGTGTGAAAGACATTTCTTACCCTAGGTTTCCTTCAGGCATTCAATTTCAGGGGGAAAAATAATTTAATAATTGAGAGGTACAACAATAGGAACAGCTCAGACTGGTGTCTGCAGACACAGACTCTGAACAAGCAATCCCTGGAGTTTTATGCCGTATGTGCCCCTCTGCAGTGGTGATTTTTGTCTCTGGGGCTCTTCAGAGTCTCTGGATGATGGACTGTCCCCACCCTGGCTGGAGGCACAGGTCCTGAGGCCTTTGTTAGGCAAAGGCTGGACACCTGTTCTTGGCTCCAGGTGCTTCCAGGGCACAGTGTGCAGCTTGCACTGGTACCTGGCACACCCACCTACCTGCACTGGGGGATTTCTCAGCACAGGCACAGTGGAAGGCTCTCCTTATACACACACGCACACTCACTCTTAACAAAAAGGGAGTTTATTAACCATTGCAAACAATATAACCTGCTGTTTACTACGAGAGCAGTAAATAAATGCCAGGAACCAAGCCACAGCCTATTTTAATTCAATTCCTCTCTGTGTTGGCAGGCCAGGGCTACATTTCTGGAGATATATTAGAAATAAATCACTAAAAGCTCCATTCAAATTAAGCAAAGCATTGTAAATATGAATTCATCTAGTGTGAGAGCCAACATAGACTGTCCTGAAGTTTCCACGTGTCCTCGTCATCAAGAGCAATGCATAAGAGCCAGTTTCTTCCTCTGTTCCTGTTAATACTACATTAATTGCTTTTGCTTGGAAATCCATGAGGGAATTTACATTAAAAGCAGTTGAGAAGAGTCAAGAAGAGAGGGAGAAAACAGGGGAGCGGTAGTAGAGCCCCATGCATGTCACTGTATTTAAATGCTTTCAATGGTAAGGGTGGTGAGTTACTGGGGTGAGGGGGTGGGCCAGGACCCATGGTTGGTCAGCTCTTTCTCAAGCAGCATTTTGGGGATGCTGTAGCGCTCTCTGCCGCAGCTGAGTGCACAATGAGGCTTGGTCAGCTGGCTCAGACACTGGACATTGTGCAGTTGTAGCCAGGTGGGGGCCAAGGGAAGTTTAGGTTAGACGTTAGAAAAAAATTCTTCACTGAAAAATTGAATGGGCAATGGAATCATCTGCCCAGAGAGGTGGTGCAGTCACCGTCCCTTGGTGGTGTTTTAAAAAAGACTGGATGTGGCACTCAGTGCCATGATTTAGTTGATGACGAGGTGTTAGGTCATAGGATGGACTTGATGATCTCAAAAGGCCGTTTCCAACCTAGTTCATTCTGTGATTCAGTGATTCGGTGATTCTGTGATTCAGTGATTCAGTGGCTCTGTGATTCCGTGATTCTGTGGCTCTGTGGTTCTGTGATTCTCTGGCTCTGTGGTTCTGTTATTCCGTGGCTCCGTGGCTCTGTTGTTCTGTGGCTCTGTGATTCTGTGATTCTGTGGCTCCGTGGTTCTGTTATTCCGTGGCTCCGTGGCTCTGTTGTTCTATGGTTCTGTGGCTCTGTGGTTCTGTTATTCCGTGGCTCTGTGATTCTATGGCTCTGTGGCTCTGTGGTTCTGTTATTCCGTGGCTCTGTGATTCTATGGCTCTGTGGCTCCGTGGTTCTGTTATTCCGTGGCTCTGTGATTCTATGGCTCCGTGGTTCTGTTATTCCGTGGCTCCGTGGCTCTGTTGTTCTGTGATTCTATGGCTCTGTGGTTCTGCTGGGCCGAGGCCCGCGAGCCGCCCCGGCCGTGCGTGCGCCTGCACCTGCAGTACCGCGCTCAGGTCGACAGGGGGCAGCAGCGCAGCGCGGGCGGCCGGGGCTCCCGGGCGGGGACCCCGAGCCGGGTTTGGGGTCGGGGACAGCCCCGAGCCGGGTTTGGGGTCGGTGACAGCCCCGAGCCGGGTTTGGGGTCGGGGACACCCCCGAGCCGGGCTTTGGGGTCGGGGACAGCCCCGAGCCGGGTTTGGGGTCAGGGACAGCCCCGAGCCGGGTTTGGGCAGCGTGTGCCGCCAGGCGGGGGCTTTGGGGCAAGGCTGGATGGGGCTGGTCGCCCATAAAGGGTTTGAGTTACCTCTTAGAGCTCCAAGGGCCTTTGTGCCGGGGTTTGTTCGCGGTCTCCTGACTGCCCGTGCTTTGGGATGATCCTTCTAAAGTCTGCAGACACAAGCCTGGAGTCCTTGGGGCAGTGCATGGCCATTCCCTGATGTTGCAGGGCCAATCCCTGAAGAGAGCCTACAAGAAAGATGAAGAGAGACTATTTATGAGAACATGTAGTGACAGGGCAAGGGAGGATGGTTTTAAAGTGAAAGAGAATAGGCTTAGATTCGGTATTAGGAAGAAATTCTTTACTGAGAGTATGGTGAGACACTCACACAGGTAGCCCAGTGAAGCTGTGACTCTTCAATGCCAAGTTCCAGCTCCATTCCAATCCTTTCCAGTAATTTTCCTTGCAGCCTGCTGATATTGGCAAAGTTACCTTGCACTGCTGTGGAAATTTAAATCTCCTAAAACAGCTTTAAAATGGAGTTGGGGATAAGCAATGTTTATTTGACTAAAAGCTTTAATCTTTCTTCTAGCTATCTGTTTTCTCATTTCCCCAGTTACAATTCCTGGGGTAGCACTAATTGAGCCTTACTGAAATTGATCTCTGAGCTTTATAATTTAGACAGTTCTCCCACTTCCTCTTCCGTAGCCTTGGTCACTGGACAACCATCTACCTGGGATAATAACTTGGTGCCTTGTAGCTTTTAAAGAATAATGTCTCATCACACACAAATATATGTGTATATATCATACTTTGTGTTACAAGATACAGACTTGACAGTGCATGCTAGTGAGATACTCTCCTAATCACCAGAAGAAATTTGGTTTCTCTTGTGTGGAGCTGGAGGCAGCTTTCCATCAGATCTATTTGATTTGATAACTTTATTTGATTGTTGTCTGTTGTCTTTGACTCCAGCCATGACAATCAAAAAACCAAGCATGGTATCTTTCTGGTTTAACAAATGCAGGTGAGATTACAAACAGAATCATCTGAAGCAATGCCAAGATAGACAACAAGTAATAATAGTGGAAGGGTGCAAGTGGGAGACAGAAATAATGAACAATTATCCTCTGTAGTTATCAGAGTTAAGGAGGTTGGAGCACTTCCTTGTGTAGGAGATTCACCTGATACAGGGTTCTGTTAAACATGTTCCCAGATATTTTCTTTATTGTCTTCTAACATTTACTCTAATTGGCTGCATTCCTGTAACAAACAGATAAGCTTGATATTTTATTTTAACTGAGATGCTGTTAAAGTTATGTATGTGCTTTTTTTTTTCCCTTTAGCATGGTGGTGGGTTTTTTTCCTGTTTTGTTTTGTTTCCCTTAAAAGAAAGGTCCTAATACATCACTCACCATCATACACTAGAGGGTTAAAATTTTGGAAACATTAAACACAATACCTTTCACTATTAGACAGGTAGGATCATCATCTTACATTCACCTGCAACATCTTCAATAAAATACTGGTTTTATTCTGTCTCAGTGTTATTCTACTACTGGATATTCTCTCTCAAACCCTCATATAAACATGCCTAACCCCAAGCACTCTCAGCCTCTGACTGCCTACAATGTGGATGACATTTAATGAGCTTCCAGAAAGTGCAGGCCATTATTCAACCACAGCCACATCTATGGCTGAAAGAACAGTGCAGACCCTCTCAAACAAAGCTACCAGTACCTGAGCTCAGAAACTCCTCTTGCAAAGGCTGTACAGCACTGTTGTTATTATTGGGAAACACTCAGTGCAGCAACAGTACACAAAAGAGCACTAATGTATTTACAGTCATTCCAGAGGCTTCATCTCACTGTCCTCCTTCCAAAAGTGTTCATAGCACTGAGTTTCATGACTAAAAAGCCACCAAGAAACCCCAAGTACCATTCATGCTTGAACAGGTGAGTGAGCTGGTTTACACTGGTGGCCTTCCATGGGGAATGGGTGCTGCTCTGTCAGAATGACCAGCACAGAATCCCTCCAGGTGTAACTTCAGTGTGAGAGGTACAGTCCTCAGCCCAGGATCCTCTACAGCTTGTCACCTGTGTGAGACACTGTACTTCCCTTGTCTAGAAATAAAGCTAAAGACAGACTTTTCACAGAAGTGGAGACAAAAGGACAGGAGCCAATCAGTAGCATTGCTGAATGACTCACAGACCTGGGTCCCTGAAGGGTGCAAAAGGCAGTTCCAAAGTCAGCATGTGGTCACCCAGCAACAAGAACCCAGGAAACCTGATGACTCCAAAACTGGCCTCCTTTGTCCTCAGTTGCACCACAAGTAATCCTGGTTGGACGAGCCAGACATACACATCTTAGTCCTTGTTAAAATGCAGGTATGAAAAACAAGTGTGAAAGACTGACTGAATGAAATCTGCAGGAGAATAAGCATGACTGACTGAAATCAGTTTTGTTTAAAATAAAATCACCTTCCCCTTCTATACAGTTTCACATTTAGCTTTGCTGTGTTCATTTTACATCAGTAGCTGCTCACAGCTGATTGTTTAAACATTTCAAGAAAACGTAAAAGTGTGTGCTTGCAGGAGAATGTCAAAGGAGAGAGAACTATTCAGGGAAGTGAGGACATGGCAGGCTTGAAATGGCTTGTCTTTTTGAGGCAATACTTTTTTGCCCTTTTGCCCAAAGGAAGGGACTTGGCACACTTACAATTTCTGCTGTTACACCAATAACTTCTTATTTCACAGTTCACAAAGGAGAAGTAACTGTTGAAACAAGTTGGTTTCTCAAAACTAGCCGCGAGTATGAAATTACAGGAAATGTCCTAAACATTTGTGTACAGTGACACATGCACTGCTGTACTAATAGGAGCAACCTGAACAGAGAGAGAGACAGGAAAATGAGTATTTCTATTTACCTGTATGTGTGAGGCTTAGAAACCTGATTTCAAATATAGAACAGAAACTGCAAGGCTTAATGCCCTGAAGATTTGAAGGCTTCTCAGAAAGTATTTTACATTGACTGGAAAGAAAAAAGCTAGAATCAATTGCAATAGTCAATGTTATTATTGTTATTCCCAACAGCAGCAGTTTAAAAATGGTGAGGTATCTGGTACCAGTGACTGGTTCTTTCTGTGTGTAGCCACTGGGTCATGCCAATGGTTATACTGCTAAATACAAAGGATAAACTACTGCAGTTTCTTTTATAAAGTTATTTGCTAAAAGAAATTCCAAAGGGAAACATTTTATAGGACAAAAGGTCTGACAGTGATGTAGTGGGATGGGACTGACACACTACTTACAGTGCCAAATCTTGCCAGTTTGCCCAGCTGTAAAAAATTAATTCTACTCACTACAGATACTAAGTTTTAGGGGGAAAAAAAAAGTTAAAAAATAAGTGTTCAAGGTAAGCTGATAGTGTTATGGATATTCTTTCTATAAAATTATTATGTTTTCAGGGACACAAAATGGATAGTATCAAAGCCATAACATGTGACCTACCTATTAGTAGGCCATAACATGCCCCTTCCCCTCTTTCACAGTTACAAGTGGCTTCAGACTTTCAAAAGTAAATCCTGTCCAAAATAGTAAACTTCTGCTGTTAACCTGTCTCATGGTTCTAAGGGAGCTGCCACCATTCTCTTCCAATGGGAAGCACTCACCTTTCTTATTAGAGAAGTTTCATTTGCCCAAGAGAAACAAACAAGGCAATGAGACTCACTTAACTCTCTAAAATGAAAATATAGGCTGATCTCTTGCCTTGGAAATAATCCTCAGGAAGTGCCTTTGTTTGATTGTCATGTTTCCAATCTCTGCCCAAATCTTTTTCACTCTTACTCCAGACTAACAGATTGAGTCCAGTGTGGGACCTAGATGGATTATACTCTAATTTAGCCACAGTCATGCATTCCACACTGACCAAATGCTTTCTTCCTGGAGGAGCTCAAAGCAAGCACAGGATGTGCTCATAGCTAAGTAAGATGCCAGGTCACTGGTGGCCAGAAATGTCTTCAGTCTGATTTGAAACTGAGCAAAGTTGTGTGGCTGTGAGTAAAGATGAGCTACAGAGGCAGCTCCAATGTACAGTGCAGGGTTCTGCAGAACAGGTTTGGGTAGTTCAGGTTAATTCTATGCCAGTGACTGAGGAGAAAACCTCCCCCAAACCATGACACAGTGTTTGTAGCCCAGTGTACTGTGGGCAAGACCTGTTTCTTGGCACTCATATATTCCAAAGAATTCTCTTTCAGAGTCAGCATTAGGCACAATTATTCACACTGGAACTACACTTTGACCTCCTAACTATCTCGTTACATCCCTTCTAAATCTGTAAGTGCCTGTCTGATTGCTCCTGCTGCAAGAAAACAGAACAAGGAAAGGGATGGAAATGCACAATAGAGCTGCAGGAAATGTCCAGGAGAAAAGAGACCACTGGTGTGACAGAGCTGTGGATAGTGACCACTGCTTCTGGGAGAGGTGTTCCCTATCCCACAGTAGCTGCCCTCCTGGCAGGGTGTGCCGTGCTTGGCAGCAGGAACAACCATTGGGATTTTCCAATGCTCTGACGCAAAAAACCCCGATGGCATCTTGCTGACTCCCCAGCAGCCTCTGTCCTTGGCAGTTTCCTGCTTTGCAGACTGTTAGAGTCTCAGCAGTCCACTGCTAAGGGAGCTGGAGAATTGTGGAATGTTTCCTAAAATTTCCTAGTTATGCACAGGCACAGCATGTAGTGCTACCTGATTTCCTGCTGAAAGAGAGAATGCCTAGCCTTGAGTGAAAGTCTCTGTTGACAGAGATGCAAGCATTTGGTCCCAGGTGAAGTCTTCCTTTAAATTCTCAGCACAGATTCAGCGTTGCCAAAATTCCACAGCTATTCTAGCAGTGCTGTTGCTCTGTCCAAGCTCACACAACAAACAAGATCTGAAGGATGGAACAGTCACTTATTACACCAGCAGACACAACTGAGAACTTGGAAAAGCTGTGGGCATGTTGTGATTTCTTACACAAGGTTTCTAACTATTTTAGAGAGCAGCTTGCATTTCAGTGAAGTTATTGAAATACAGTATTTATATATATATGCTGATACTCACTATCCCCTCCCTTTTCTTCCTTGATTTGGTCCTTGCTTCCCTTAAAGCTTCCATTCCCTTTATGCCAGATCCTTTTCTCTCTCTCATATTCCCCCCTACCACCCCCAGGCTAGGCATTCCCCCAATACCTCCTTCTGATGACATTTCCTCTGACTTCATTCTCCTCTTCCTCAGTTTTACTGTTCTTCCACTCCAATAAATACCAAACCATCATTCCAATTCAATTTTCTCCATCTTTAAGTCACCTTTAATTTCTTTCATTATTTTAATTTTCTCCTCTTGTAGGGGAATATTTCTTCCATGAATAAGATACCAAAATGTCTGGTTTTCTTCTTCCACATAGCCTAACTTTCTATCTTTAATTTCTCTATTTCTCTTTTATCTCAAATACATCAACTTTTCATCTTCCTCTCCACTGCTGGCTGTGCTCCATTCCAATTCCTGATCTCCTTAATTCTGTTCCTTAATCTTTCACAATTGTTTGGCTTCTCTTTAATGACAGTATTTTCTTCCATCTCAAACAATTGTTTCCTTTGCCTTTCCAGCTATTGAAGCATTTTCCTTGTGGTTACCAGCTCCCTGAGCACCTTATTTACAAATCCTGTGCCAGTTCATTTGATCCACTCCAATTCTCTCCTTTAACATTATGGAATTCACACATCAGCTTGTTGTGCAGCCTCTCTTCACACAATTTTCAGTACACCCATTTTATCCATCCACACAGCTAAACATCTTGTCCAGGCTTGTTATTTTATATCTTCTTATGACATAGTTCCTTTGTACAGGATGAACAAACACTGTCTTGTGGGCTAGGCTGAGCAAGGGCTGAACTAACAAACAAAAATGGCATTGATAGAAAGTAGATCAGGAAATACTAAAAATCATTGTCACCAATTGACTTATAGTGTATTTTCCCTACAGGATGATGTTTCAATTCTTTTTCATTTACATCACAAAAGCATACAGAAGAAACTGAATGAGTTTCAGAAATGCACAACACATTCAAACTATGGTATCAGCATGAAAAGAGACTGGCAAGTCTGATATTATGTAATTTGGAGGAATATAATAACATAAAACATGGTATTATAGAGAAATACAAAGCACTGAACAATAAAGTGAAGCAAAGCCTTGGGTACCTTTTAATCCTGACAATGTAAAAACCAGTGGATCTTAAATGAAGAAAGGGAATGTTTAGAACATTATTTACACAACTCATAATTAGCATGTGAAACACATTGCTCTAAGGTATGAAAAACCAATGAACGCTAATGGATTCTAAAAAGGAGGTGGCTTTTCTCTGCAGACAAATAAAAACCGAAAAAACAAAAAAAAACCCCAAAAGCAAACAAACAAAAAAAAAACCACCACAAAAAGCCATGGCTATTTTCATGTCTGTTCTGTACTTCCCTCTTTTGGGAATAAGTGACCAAATGACTGAAGGTGGGACAGACTTTTCCTTCACAAGATAATGGAGAAAGAATTATCTTGTGAAGAATTATCTATCACATTGCTGTGGGGCTTGTGAGCTGGCTTGCACTGGCAGATGCAATACTGGACAGACACAGTGCTAACCTCCCTCTTTCTATGCGAAATATTTTATCACTCCTTTGAACTGAGCAGTTCTTGAGATGAATATGACACACAGTCTGCAGGCTTGTGTGTCACAGTAGTTGGGAAATTGGTGACCCTTCCCCATAGCACACAATGTGAAGTGCATCCACTGTGGGCAAGTCAGCCACAGCAGCAGAACAGAGCCAGGGCAGATGAGGCTGCAGCAGCCCTGGGTGCAGAATGCTTCACTGCCCTGCTCAGGTGCTCCCTACCCCATGGAGCTCAGCATCAGGTGCCATCAACGAGCAATGGGGGGGAAAGTGTCACTGTCACGGCTTTGACACCAAAATCAATGCCCCAAGGGCAGCTCAACCAAACTCTGTTATCCCTGACAAATATGCATTCAGGCTATTCTTAATCTCCATGGGGAAAAAAAAATTAACACTTTGACAAGCTACCCAGAGGGTCTAGCTAAACACTTTTCTTCACTGCCAACATTTTTATGTTTCACTTCAGTGTCTTCAGTCAAAGACTGGATTTTTAAGACCATTACTTCTCAGTTGGCTTCCTCGTTCTGTAACTACTTTTCATCTTTTTCAAAAATCGTAATATCTCTGCAGTTCTCTCTGTTTTACACTGATTCAGCTTGATCCTTCTATTTTTTTAAGCTCTCCATTCTCTGTAGTCTTGACATTATCAAGCTGAGATTAGCCCTGGGCTAGCGTAATGCTTCAGCTGAACAACATTAACAACAGAAAAGAGCATATTTAAAATGTCAATGCTCCAAGGCAGCTTTTAATGGCACTTCAGCCACTATGCCCTTCCAGTTTGATGGTGATCCACTGAAGCAATGCAGCATTTGTTTTTTTAACAACAAGTTATGCAGTTAACTAATAGAAATCTTGTGTAATCAGTGTTTCCAAAGTGTACTTATGAAAATACCCTGTGGGATTTTGTTGCAAATCCAAGTCAGCGTGTGGTGATAGATGACACTTCTTTCTTCTCCTCTGATGGGCTCAGCTGACTTCTTGGCATGTCTTAGCTGGCTGTTATTCATCTAGATGCTAAGAAGTTCATCTCTTTCAGTGTTTTCCAGGAATTTGAATCAAACTAATAGATGTCAACTGTAATTACATACAGCTGAAATTTCTCAGCTCTTTTTCAGGCCTCTTCTCCCATTTTATACATAGATACTGTGCTTGCCCCTTTCTGATCTTATGAAATTTCCACCCTTCAAGTTCTTCAAGGTAAGCACTAACATTCCTGAGATTGCTTCAGTCTCTTCTCGTCATTGTAGATAAGTGAGATGAAGTAATAATGAAGAGACAAAATACCTTGTTCAAGTCTGTGTAAGTGTAAGGAAACAGAAGTTCCTGTATGTGGAGGGCAGAAGAGAGAAAGAGACATGTGTGATCAATTTGCTAGCACTGATATGGAAAATGAAGGATTAGCCTGAAACAAAAAGAAATGTTATGAGGCCATTCTGACAAACTCATTTTCTTTTACCTATAGAATTTCCTGTATGTGCCAATGAAGATATTTTAACATTTATTGTTCTCTCTCTAGAGTCAGAAACTAGATGAGTAACCGCCATCGAAACACAAATTGAAGTCATAATTTGTACCTGCTCCAAAATGAGTGTTTTATTTTATGGGGATGAAGTTTCTCTCCATGCAGGGAGAGTTACTGCTCAGGATTCACTCATCAAAGCTATTCCATGCTCAGTGGTTTAGTCAAGTTACTACTAGCTTACACTACATTTGCAGCATTCATACCATTAGTATAATTCACAGAGACTCTAAGGAGGGGCTGACACAAAGGCATTACTGTGGTGATCCCCAAAAAGGGACCGATGAGGCAAATGAAAAGTTCTGGGGTTTTTTTCCAGACTTATGAATACACTCATAGGGAGGGGACCATATGAATTTGATTATGAATGTATACTTTTATTGCATGAATACTCAACTTTGGATCATACTGGGAAGAGATATTAATTTATACTGACTCAAAAAACATCCCTTACTGAGTGATGCATCATTGCATGTGAAATTCTGGATTCCAGGTATGCAATTAAATGCTCTGCTTTTCTAAGCATCTCATCAACCTTCTGGATAAATGGCCTGAATTGCACAAGTCCAATGTCTTATAACCCATGAGCTAATATAGGGTTACTAGGAAGTTTACATGACCACTGGTATGACTTACCTGCCTCACTCACCTAATGTGAATTATAATTGGTTTGAACACAAGGACAGGCCTAAAGTTTTCCCTATAAATGCTGCAACACAGCCAGAGCTTGAAGTCTTATCATATAGGTCTGCAGTTGCTCACAGCAATACCAAGTCCAAGGCAAAGAGGAGCAAAGGAGCATGGCTGGTAAGTTTAAGAAAAAAAGTCTCTATGTTCATATGGAATGGGAAAGTGAATAATGTACCATGTGTTAGCTTTCTCTGTGGGGTTGTTTTGTAAAGGGCTCTGAACTTTTGAAGTACAAAATATTTTGAGAATTATGCATATGTTGTTTCAGTGTTTTTCTTTCCTGAATTTTACAAAAGATACAAACAAGCACAAGAAGATAATCCATCCATTGCTATACTGAAGTTAAATATTAAAAATATTTTAAAATGGCAAATAGAGCAGAAGAAGTTATGGGAAACTGCAAACTTTATTTTAGCATGAAATTTAATGAATCAAAGAGTAGGTTGCATATGAATGAATCTTGAGTTGATGGAAATTCTTATGGAAAGGATACACTACAGACTAAACTTCTTCCTGCAGATCCAGAGCCAGTAATGCCATTTTAACTGTTTTTTAAAATTAGTGTGAAAGGCAGAGGCACTTTAAAATGCAAACAAAGTAAGCAGAAGTCCAGCAGTGAAGTCTTAGGAGGAAGGAAATTAAATCAATACCTTTTAGTAAGACTGGCCATGTACTCACTTAGACCTGACTTGCTGGCACCTGTATAGAAATGTATGGAATCCCAGAATGGTGTGAGTTGGAAGGGATAGTTAAAGGCCATCTCCAGCTCCCCTGCCACAAGCAGGGACATCTGCAACTTTATCAGGTTGCTCAGGGCCCCATGCACCCTGACCTTGCATTTTTCCAGGAATGGGGCATCTGCCACCTCCCTGGGCAACCTGTGCCAGTGCCTCGCCACCCTCTGTGGTAAAAACTTTTATCTAATCTAAATTGAGTCCTTCAGTTTAAAACCATGACCCCATATCCTGTTGCAACAGGGCCTGCTAAAAGTTTGTTCCTAACTTTCTTCTAGGTCCCCTTCATAAATACATAAAATGAGTCTTGAGTTTAAGATGATGCTCCTTTACCAATCCTAGGCAGAGCACATGCTGTGCTGGCTTTATGTGACTTAGGCTTGAAAAGCTCAGGAAATTGATAAAAAACAGCCATCCACAGATCAGGGGCTCAAGTGCAGAAATTACATGCATTGTTTTCCCCTCATGCAGTTTAAGAGAGGCACAGTTACTCCGTTCTCACAGTTCTAGGAGAAGTGATTGCACAAACTCTTAGAACACAAGTGTTTGTCCATATATCTATTATTTGAAACAATTCCTGGGATTGTTTTGACCTTTTGCCAGCATCCCTCACAGCATCTGCTGTTTGCCTGGCCTGATGGTGGTTAATTAATGACTATCTCAGTGCAGCTGCTATGTGTGATACCATCTATATGTTTACTTGTTTAAAAGCAGAACTGAGGCTAGGAGAGAATTGGGTCCATGCAATCAGCATAGGGCTGTAGATTCCTTCATAAATCTCCTCTGAGCTGAGCTTAAATAAATGGCAAAACACAATTTAGTAGGTGAAGCTGAAATATTGGGCTGAGTAGAAAAATCCTTCTTTTTAACAAAAAAACTATACAGTAAGGTGAACAGTTAAAACCTCCAGGTACAGCAATGGGGGAAAAACCCACAAACCAATTCTTTTCAGCATTGTAACACTTCCTTTTAAGCAATGATTTGCCAATAGCTAGAACATTTTAAAAGGGCTTTCTCTCAAAACTTCCTCTTGAAATTTCAGATAGCAATCTATCCTTCTCAACGACAATTTTTTTATTGCATGAAACTCAAGAAGCATTTAATGCAGCATTTAACAAACAAACAGGTATCTGCTGATCATGATCAGCACTTGCCTGTGAAATATCCAGGATCCAAGAAATACCCAAGCCCAGGTTCAGCTGGAGATGTCAGAACTGCACAAAGATGCTCCTCATGGTATCATGGACAATTTTTTATTTAAAAAACTAAGTATTTGTGTGCAGGTGTGTGTGCACCGAGCTGTTTTCACTCCTTCTCTTCCTCTCTCCCTACTCCTCCCATCCCCTGACACACATCCTGCAGACAGACACACCTTTTTCCCCAGAAAATCTTTATGCATTTTGTGGGCTAGTCTCTAATGGACCTGCTTTAACAGAATCCAGAAGGTATTGCATAAAGAAAAGAGAAAAACACCTAAAAGTTTCCTATAAGTTTGCCTGATTTTTAAAGGGTTTTGATAGTCTGCAGCACTATTGCTACTAAGGATTTAACAACTTGTTTCGTAGTCTCACACTGAAAATAATTATCTCAGCTTCTTTCTGTCACTTTTAAGCTTCAGTGTCATTACAATTAAGGCATGAGTTACACCTGCAAACATCTTGTTTGTGCGTTAGCACTGGGAGCACCTGTCCGCAGAGTGGGACAGCACGCTGGATCCTCAGAGAGGAGCAGAGCAGGGCAGTGATGGGAGCCTGCACTGGGCTGTTCTTGGATGATGAGTGTGCAGCAGTAGCTGGAAGTTAAAACTGCCAAATAATGCCTTTGTTCCATTCCAATGGAAGACATACATGCCTAAGTGGGAGAGGTAGGGAAATACATTTAAATATCATAGGCTGTAGATAATAGGTGCTGTGTGACGATGTGGGAGCTGTCAGGAGAGTCCAGCAGAGGTTCATCCCAGTCTGTGCACTGCCAGTTTGGCTTGCTCCTGTGTCCTGGTCTCTTGGGAGTTTTTGAAGGTCACATATCAGTGCATGTCACTATTATGTCACTGTCAGCCTCCCTTCTGAACAAGCCATCTCATCTGGAACGAGCTGAGATCTCAAGAGGAGATCTGAGCCCAGCTAACAGGACACCCTTCTTACACAGACAGCATGGAAGGGGATTGTGCCAAGTTCTGCTGTCTTCAAAGGTAGAAAGGCTGTTGGCAAACTTCAGGAACAGTCAGGAACTTCAGGAAGGCTTCAGGCTTCCATTCCAAATGCCCCTGCTATTGAGGCATGTGAATGGAAGACAAAGACAGAAAATGAGTGTCTTGGACAATATGTAAGGCTCAGAAGAGATCTTGGCCAAATATTTTTCCATATGGGCCTGACCATTCTCTCTCAGGTGGTTCTAGTCCTGCAAAGTGCTGCTGTGAGTCAGTCCACACCAATGCCCCAGTGTCCCAGGTCTCTCCCTAGTGTGGGTCACAAATAAAGCGTAGCTGTAGAAAACCACTTGAATTCCTGTATCTAGGATAGCAGGAGTGGGGGTTGCTGATGGAATTTCTTGCTTAATTATTTAAAACCAGGATGTGATAAGAGATGGAATAGCCCAGACTTCTCAGGTTACTGAATCAGAGAATCAGAATAATTTAGGTTGAGAAAGACCTGTAAGATCATCAAGTCCACTGAGGCGGTCCCAGTGAGTCATGGCCATGTGGTTGCAGCATGGTTCTTTAGGGATATGTTAAAGAAGAGCTGTGCTCAGAGAGAAGATAGGAGCAGATAGACTATCATAGGTACTAATTTCCCATCCTGAACAAAAGCACAATTAATAATAGGTGACATTTCATAGAATTCAAGTATCACTGAGGATTCACATGGAGTTGGTGTGAAAGAAAACATTGGAAAGAAGAAGAGAAAGGAGTTTACTGAGGGGAATTTGCCTGTTAGCAAATAGGTCCTTCGCTGTTCAGTGCTGAAACTCTTAGTCCTATATATTCATTGCTTTAACAGTTACTGAGGTGAGGGAAAAAATCTGGGTATTACTGGAAAAGGATGTTATGAATGATATGACTGGACCAGTCTGCAAAAGATGATTGTGATACACCTCCTTCTGTGTACATGAAACAATATACTAACGTGGTCCATAGCTTCAGTTTCCTGAGGTCCAAGAGAGTCTTCTCTTGCTAGCCACAGAGTTTCAAGCTCCTGCCTGTGCAGTCCCTACATTTACAGGCACCATTCAAGCTCTGCAAACACTGCTTGGGACAGATGCATCGTACTTGACTGACTGCATGTTCTGACTAGTGTTAATATTTCTCATTAATTTAGCCCTCATTCTCAACCTTTGTCCATAATCTTTAATCCAAAGGTCCAGTATGTATCA
>VYZP01019236.1:0-11103 GCA_013400635.1 Hypocryptadius cinnamomeus
ACTCAATGGAATTCAAAGTCATTGTCATTGCTCTTATTCTGCACCTGGGCACAGGAACTGTCACAATTTCCTGCTCAATATTTCCTGCTCAACATTTTCTGCTCAACAATAAACAGCATACCAAACATACCAAACAGCATGCCAACATACCAAAAGAGAAAATAACAAAAAAAGTGAAAGTATGTCTCCCATTTAATTCTCAAACTTTCATATAGTTACCTGTTGCAAGGTACTCCAAGGGCCACTATGAATTATCTTTTCTTTACTTAGTGGAGGCAACTTGCTAAATGAACTTTTCCTCAGTCGTTTTCTTATAGTTGCTTGCTTTCTTTGGTTTTCCTCATATATTTTAGACCAAGATTTGCATGTGTTTATCCAGTTGATTCTCTTCTTTTCAATATCATCAGGAAAAATTACTTTACTAGGAGAATCTGCTACATCTTGAATACTGTCCCAGGTGTCTCTGACTTCTTCAGTAGCATTTTCCATCAGAAATAAAGTTTTCTTCATAGTTTCATGAGAAAATCGATCTTTAATTTCTCTGTTATTAGCATTTGGCTGGACATTTAGAGGGCTGCTGCATATGCAGTTTGCCTTATTTTCTGCTATGTCATTAGCAACGAAGTTAAGAGATTCATCCTTTGAAATATGACCATTTGAAACTTTATCAAGATAACTTGTTTGTGAGTAATTTTCTTCTACTTGTGTTACTGAATTAATGTGTAAGTTCTCATTATTTACTTGAGAAGGGTGTTCCTTCTCAGAGCCTAGCACGCTTGGTGTCAAATTTCTTTCTGCTGGAATCATCCAATTATTTGTTTCATCCATCATTTCAGCATGCTTTTCTTTTGGTTCCTCTACTTGTTTATTTAGTTCCTCCTTCTCTTCTCTAATTACTTTCATATTTTCTGTCTTATTATTCTTTTTTATCTTTTCTATGTTATTTTCTACATTTTCACCCATCACAGCTTCTGCTCTTTTTTGTTCTAGTTTTCTTTGTTCTTCTCTTCTTATTTGCACTTGTTTTTCTCTTTCCAATCTCAGGCTTTCTTTCTTTTTCTCATATTCCTCACGCCTCCTCACCTGTTTCAAATATTGTTTTCTTTCAAGTTCTTCTTGCCTCTTTCTTTCCTCTTTTCTCTTTAACCTGTTTTCTTCCATTCGCCTGCTCAGTTTTTCCTCTCTTTCCTTCATTTCTTGTTCTATTTCCTCTAGTATTTTCTGCTTCTTTCTCATTTCATACTTCCATTGTTTTAAAATGGGAGCGTATTTTTTACGGACTAAAAATGCTCTAAATCTAGCTTGGATTTTCACAGCTGCTATATTCTGTTGTTCAGCCAGTTGTTGTCTTTCTTTTGCTTTCTGCTCTTCCAAGGCCTTTTTCTCCTGCTTCATTTGCAACTGCAGCTTCATGATCAATTCCTAGGCCAAAACAATTAGTATAGATTTCAACCATTTTTAAAATGGGACAGGTATTGGCACATATTTATCATTCATAAACAGAATCTAGTATATTAAGCGTTCCACGATAACATTTATTCTCAAATATATAACAGTAACCTCACAGTCTTTTTACAAAAGTTCACGTACAACCTTACCTCATGCTGCTTAATTTTGTCTCTCCAAGCTTCCTCCTCTTTCTGTAACTCATCTTCCATTGCAGCCTGGCATTTCTGCACAACAAATTAACTTAAATTAATACTGTACAAAACCCAGAACGACACAAAACACCCTCTCTCCAATCTCACCCATCTTCTTAACTTTCCAACAATCCAATTTTGTGAATGCCTGAATTTAAATGAGAAACTGAGCCACGTGTGGATCAAAATAAACAACAGGACACTTGGATCAGTAATGTAGATTTGGTCATGCACTGAGAGATGCATACCTTCAGAAAGTCAGCATCTAGGTACTGACCCAAACAGCTGCCACTTTCCTCTCCAAGATCTGTGCTACTATCTAAGAGTTACTAAACCATTCAAAGTACAGGCAGAAAACAGAAACATGTCTGAACAATAGCATGAACAATCTCCCTTTAATTGCACTGGTATGTAGTGATAATATTAAAATCCTTCAAATGGGAATTTTGTTCAGTAAAACTAAAAAAAATTTTCTGACTGAAATTACTTCTAAACGGAAAATGAAAGTTTAAGTCTACTTTCTAACTACTTGCAAGTAAATAGCATTTTCCTCCTTGCTCAACATAACCTCAATCAGGAAAAAGTCTCAATCAGACTATAAGTTAGCAGCCAGAAAGTTAGTTACATAAATAACTAAAAACCAGGCTGATCCAGAACCACATAACTCCTGGTGGAACCAAGATATATCAACCAAATCAAATATGGAGGGTATGAAGGAAGTAGTTAGCATAAGCAACTACTTTCAACTTGGAACATCAAGTCTCCCATGTGTCTAAGCACTGCTTTTCACAGGCATTCAGAAGCATGCTGTTCAGACAACAGGAGACCAGGCATCTAGATCCTTCTGCAAAAGGGAAAGTTGGATTCTATTTCTCACCTCCAAAAGAAGCGTTCCTGCAATAGCAGTATCAAAGTGCCTAAATGTGACCATGTCCATCTTTCTCTAGAGAAAGCCATCCTACATCCAAAAATGTTTTGTGACAGCAAAGAGTCAAGAAGGCCTATCAGTTTTTCTGACCTTTTGAAAAGAGAGCTATAGCAGACATTGAACTGGCCTTCACAGATCAAAGGTCTTTTCATTTACTAAGCCCTTCCTTACTACTGGTGACTTGAATTACCTTGCTGCTGCCAAGGCACCCACCTCTTCAGAAAGACACAAATTAGTTAACTGAAAATGTAGTGTTAATGCACCTTTCAAAACACACTTATTTAGGCTAAATAATAAAATTCTGTGGCCTCATAAGTATAATATCTGAGAGTTAAATTTCTTCATGTTCTTACACTCTTTTATCCTTTATGATGCTCCACACACTATAGCAAAACATGACTAGAAAGTCTGAGAGTTCAACCAGCCAACATGTTGAGTGATCATCTGTTGTGGCAGAACTCAGTAGATGAAGCCTGAGTAAGTTTCCCAGATAAAGACAGGGACAGCAAGTATTGTAACTTTTACCTAGTGAAGAACAGCACCAGCATTGCTGAACTGAGTAATTTTGCTTCTGATTACTTCCATTAAGATTTTAACATCGAAATGTGAAATTGGGGTGGGAGGTCCCAACTAGCTAAGTATTTTCTATTAGGGCACAGTGACCATTTTTCATTTGTGATTAATTTCAGCACAACTCTCATTTCCAGTATTTTGGCTAACTTAATAAGGCCAAAGTTTCAAAGGCAAAGCTTATGCAATAATTTAAAATTTAGCATAGCAAATTCATTCCCTATTGATTAAAACAGTAAACACATAAAAGCCAATGGACTACACTTAAATACGTTTTACAACTCACTGGCAACACAAGTAGATAGGGTTTAGGACAGTGATGCAGTTTGAGATAGTAGTCTCTTTTTCACATTAAAGCTAGAATAGATAGTCTAGACTGGAACAGACTGGCTTAATATCATTCATTACCTTATGAAGAAGATCTAACTTTATTCTTTCAGTCTCAAATTGCTCCAGATGCTGCAACCTTCTTGCATATTCCTCTTCATTCTGTTTTTCCTGTGATTCTCTCTCAGCTTTCCACTTTTTCATCTTCTCATCTTCAAGCTCAAGTGCTTGTCTATACTGTTCTTCTATTTCACGATGGGCAAGACTTATGCTCATTTCAAGATCAGCTATTAACCAACCAAGAAAACATTTTATTTAATTTCCTAATAAGTGCTGGGGAACATTAAACAGTCTTAAGGTATTTGACAAGAAAAAGATCCTATGATTATATAGCCAGCAATATATATCTGATTTCCTATATGTATTATATAATATATGTAGGAAATCAGAACTACAGCACAAGTCCTTTCCATCAGAGATGTCTTATTATTACTGTGCACACTTACTAACTCTGCAACTACTATGCTTATTCTAAAAATGTACAATTCAGGATTGCAGAGAATGTCTTCTGTGGCTTTTAGTGCTTTAGCACTGATATGCTCCAGTCCAACTCATCCAAAGGCCATGGCAAAGGAACATTCTCAGCCAATGTGACCACAAAAAAAAAACAAAATCCAAAAACCGAAACACCAACAAAAATCTGTGGCCAAAGCAGAACCTGCTTAGTGCCTCTGAGCAGCTTTCATTTTTGAGTGGTATTTTTTGACACTAATTTCTATGATGATTTTATGATCTTGAAATGAGATGAAGGCAAAAGTGTTTGTTTATGTCAAATCCATCAAGTATCAAGCCCTGCTGTATACTGCAATGTGAAATTCTTTTAAAAAAATGCTATGATACTCATGACAACAGAAAAGCAGGAAATAATGATGTGTTAAAGATCAACTCAACCAAATGAATAAGGTGCTTGCTTACCTGTAAGAAAGTGGTCATCAGTGACTGCTTCATCACTGATGGACTGACTATAATCAGGTGTTGTAGCAAGCTGCAAGTCATCATTTTCAACTTCAAGCAGTATCTAATATAGTTTAAAATTGTTATTAAAAAACAAGAAACAAAATTTAAAAGCAGAACATTATAAAAATCTTCCAGAACAAGGGTAAGCTTTTTATCATAAGACAGGTACAACAATGTGAAACTTACTGCTGACTGGAATCCTTACACATTGAATAATGCTAACATATCAGTCAAAATATTGTTTTCTAGAGTAACAAATATTGCAGTATTTATCAAAGTAAATAATATTTCTATGTATTTTTAAAATATATTTATATTTTGACCTGGAAAAATGAATGTCTTGCATTTGAGATTTATTTGACTTTCTGTGAAACCAAGCACTTACGTATAAATACTGCTATGCACACTGGGGAAGAACTAGTTACAGAGCAAATTTTTAAGAAGACTATTTCAAAATAATACTATGGGCACAAGGATTGCTATATTTATTTCATTGTTCTTTACTGGCAAGTAATCTATTCCTGCTCATTTATCATCTGTTCATCACATGCTTTGGGCCTATATTGATATTTGTAATGCAGCTGAAGTCACATGAAGTAATTGTGCTGTTTTAAACAATGGTCTTCTGAGAACAAAAAAATCATGTTTGCAAGAGTGCTCACTAATAAAAGCCAGGCAGCAAATTAAAAGTGAATAAATTAAATACAGTTTTATATTTTTCTAAGAAAACTTCAGTGAGTTATTCAGTCAAATCCTATGAAAGTATAGAAGCACTCATGTTCATAACTCTTGAATTATCTTTGAAAGGTACAGATGTTACTATGTTTATATTTTCTATAAAATAATGGAATATATTAGGAGCAAGATTAATAGTAGTACATCTTCCTGATCATAATAAAAAAATAAGATTAGAGAAGCTAAAAAGTGCTATCATAGTATTAAGATGATATTCTCTAAACAACTATCAATAAAGGATTATTCAGCTTTGTTTAATTTTGTTGATTTTTGCGCTCAATATCTCAGATAATTTATTACAAATTTGAAAGCTTACAGACATGGTGTATTACCGTTGATGTCCTAATTCTAAAGAATTTTATACAGAAACTCATCTTAATAGCTTATGGATAGTCTTACAGAAAAAAAACTGAACACATTTATAGATCTCCTTAGGAGGCCACTAATGCAAGTGTAAGTTATCTAGATTATCTAATAGAATTTTATTCCCTATAAATAATGTATAAATAAAAAATACCTTTTCATTAAATTGTTTTGAATCTTCATTTGATTCAGAAGGATAGCAAGAAACTACTTCATAAATGTCATCTAAAGAAAAAAATAAATTAAAAATTTATTTCACAGTGAGAAAATCCCTTACGAATGCTCAGTTTTGGTCTACACTATTTATCTACTCAATATGTTAAAACTAAAATAAAGGGGTTTTTTTCCTTTCCTTCTCCCCCAGTTTTACTTAAATATGTATGGGAATCATTTATCTACATTAAAAGCAGGAAATGTGTGTAACAGAAACAGACACAAGACAGCAAATATGAAAGAGAATTCCACATCATGAAACACAGCAGAACATTTTCTGTGCAGGAAAATGCAGTAGCACTTGTATCAGATAGGTCAAAAGTTGACAAAGAACAATTAAAAAAAGTAAGATTGCATTACAAAAAAAGAATAAATAGGGATGTTCCTCAGATATTAAAATTTGTAGTCAATGTTGAACTTCGGGTCACCAAGCCTATTGCACTAATGGAACGGACAGTGGCATATAAACTATGAGCTTGGCTTCAGTCACACAGCTGACAGCAATACTGTTTTTGCCAATTAATGGTCACTTCATCCAATGAGAGCTTGGAGAGAGAGTCTAACTCAAGACAGACTTTAACCATATCCTGTGGGAGTCAACTGTACCTGAACCCTGCATTTCAGCTCCCACTGTCTTCATTTTAGACTTTCATGAAGAGTCTGGCCTGGGCTCTATCTCAAAGATTAACCTTGCAACTTGCCTTCTTCAGCATTAGATGAGTTTTTTAAAAAGTTTAATTTCTGCTCAGATGTTAATTCAAGAAGATAGCATTGCATGGCTTTATTCCTAGAGATTTTCATCATGCATTCAGAAGCTGATGGAATAGGTTTCACTGCATGTTCTACTTAAAAGTTTGCATTATTTTATTGATGCTTGTTAGTTTAATGTCATTGGCAATACGAGGTGTACAAACATTTTAACTGTGATTAACGCTTACTTCTACTTTGCTCATCTTCTAAGTCCTGCAGTATAAGCTTTTCAGCATCTTGATTGCTGCTCTTGATAAAGTTTAAATAGGCGAGAACTGTTTCTGGTAAGTCACCTGAAATCTAGAAAAATACAACCTTTGACATATATTCTATATTTTTGTCTCACTGGCTTGAAAAGAGGTAAATACTTCACATAGGAGAATAAAGATTTGTTTTGGCTTCACCTATAAAGCATTGATGGAAATTAAGCAGCAATTTCCATCAAAATTTTTCCAAATTTCTATACTCTTCTCATTGTCTTATCATCCACTGAAAAATTAATAAATCTAATCTTAATTACATTCTAATCAAATTTTAGTAATGTATCTTGCACTCTCTCCAGAAACACATTTCAATAAATTATTGTGTTTATAACTGTGTTGAGCCAAGAAATTAAAGAAAAAGGATAAAAATTAGCAAATACCTGTGAGGTACAGGATCTTTTTCTTTAAAATGTTTAGACTCCTCACAAAATAAATAAATTTTAAATTTACTAATGTTTAAAGTATGCATGTAGAACCAATGCTTCAGTTTTCTTTATTACACAGAAACTTTCTATTCAAAAGACAGCCTTTAATGTCAAGATTTTGGGAAAATGGTTTGCCTTCTCTCAGATGTGCAAATTGTGGTAGACACTGCTCAGTATGTGAGTGCTTACACACTTATCACTGATGCCTTTGTCCATGTCATATGAAACATGATTTATGATCAATATTATCTAGCCTAAAATCCTACAAACAAATGCCTATGCTATGAATCTGAAAGATTAAAAAGGCAAAAATGGACCCAAATAACTGATTTTATTTCAGAGGGAAGCCACTTTCCAAAGTAAGAAATCATCCAAGAAAGAGGACTTGAAGAACCTATTTATATGAAATTAGTATCTGAAAATCTTATAAGGAATCTCCTAAACCAGTCTCTTGCAAGATTAAAACACAGATTTCAGTGAAGAATCATGGGTTTATTCATCCAGATTTAATCTACCTCATCAAATCTTCCAGCTTCAGAGGATTCTAAACCAAAATCTCCAGGTGTGATCTTCGCAAGCAGAATGCTGATATCCATCTCTCTTATTGTCCTGTTACGTTTTTCATGAAGCAACACTGCCAAGACTACTGTTCAGATCAAAGCCTCAGCTTAGGTGTGTCGGGGAAATGTTCACTCATCAAACGGGCTTTCCAAAGCCAGCACTGCTTTCCTACCACACGCTACAGAAGCAGTTTTAGCTCACTAAATACACTGATATTTACCTCACTGAATACTCACTGAATACACTGATATTTACCTCACTGCATACTCACTGAATACACTGATATTTACCTCACTGAATACTTACTGTCTCACTGTCACTCAAGGGTTCCTCTGATACCTCTGTGTCAGCCTCATCTGTTCCAAATGAAGAAACACTGATTCTGCCTAATTCAATTTCTACTTCTTTTTCAATTCCTTCAATATCTTCCGACATTCTACTTCCCACAGGGTCTTATCTGTTTTGAAAGCTACACAAAAAAATAGCAATACCTTTTAACAGAGCATGAACCAAAATAAACGGAGTCCTCAAAATAAGGCTAAGAATATAAAGAGTTTTAATGATACAGAGAAAACCGTGATATATTATGTAACACAGAGAGGTTAAAAACTCGTGGATGGATACAAGCAGGGGGAAACAGCCGCCCTCCCTCCTTTCGAAACCCCTTGCCCCCTGCAATTAGAGGAATGGGAGGCAGCGAGCTCGGCTCCTGCAGCGGGCACACGGAGCACATTCCTCCTGCCGGGAAGGCGAGAAGGGGACCGCCGTTGAGAGGAAACTACATCTCCCGAAAGGCACCGCGCCCGCAGGCAGCGACGCCCACCGCCGCTTCCTGACAGGAGCGCGGCGCCGCCCCTTTGCATGCCGGGAGTTGTAGTCCAGCGCTCAGAGCGCCGGCAGTCCTCCTGTCCCCCCCGTGTACTTCATGTACCCACTCACCTGTCGTTCAGTCAAGCTCCTCACAGAGCCTCCGCCTTTCTGGCCGCCTCTGGAGACCGGCCGCCCCTCTGCCCTGAAATTCCGCACCCGCCAACAGCAGATGTTGGGGAGCTCCAGGGGGAGGACGAGAGCCCAGCACGGCGCTGCTACCGCGGGAGCGTCTCCACGGCAACGAGAAACAGCGGCTCGGACGGGCAGCGAGAGGAGCCAGACTTCGCCAGGAGCTGCCGTTTCGCGTTCTTGGGGCGTTGGGCAGCGCCCCCCGGCGTGAGACGGAGCAGCTGGCAGCACCTTTTCCCGTGGTTTTTTTTGGGTGTTTTTCCTTTAATATTGCGGTTTGGGTTTTGTTTGTTTGTTTTGGGGTTTTTGTGGTTTTGTTTGTTTGTTTTGGGGATTGTTGTTGTTGTTTGAGGGTGTTTTTATTTTGGTTTTGGAACTTTTCTGGTTTTGTTTTTGGTTTGTGTTTGGGGTTTTTTTTTTGAAGTCATAGACTGGAATTTAGCGTTCACAATAAATGACAAGATGCAATTAAGTGGAAAAAAAATTAAAAGCATACTAAAGCCACAGTAAAAGTGATTTATGAAAACACACCAGATATCCCTTCTTGTCTTCCCATGCTGGGGCTGGGTCATGGCTCAGAAGGGCTGACTGGCACTGGAGCCTTTGTGGGGCACTGGACTCTGGCATGGCCAGCCTGGCATGGGATGCAGGGGGACCAGTGGCTCAGCATGGCCCTGCCGGTGCTGCAGGTAGGGAGCAAATAATAGGAGTTGAGATAAAATAAAATAAAATTAAAAACAAAAAAAAATTTAAAAAAGTTAGAGAGAGGTCAATACAAATACAAATTCATAGAATGGTTTGGGTTGGAAGAAACCTTCAACATCATCTCTTCCAAATGACCTGCCATGGGCAGGGACACCTTCCACCAGAGCAGGTTGCTCAGTGCCCCATCCAGCCTGGCCTTGAACACAGGGATGGGGCACCCACAGCTTCTCTGGGCAACCTCTTTTCAAGCCTCACCACCCTTTGTGGTGTAAAGAATTTCCTTGTAGCTTCTAATCTAAATCTGCCCTCTACAGCTTAAAACCTGTCCCCCATGTCCTACCACTGTCTGTGGTGTAAAGTCCCTCACTGGGACTTTAAATTATTGTAAAAGTAATTTAAAAGTCCCTTGCTGGTTATTAAAAGCTGGAGAAAATATCCAGTTGGACAATTAGAGACTAAATAGAATTCAGTCTAGGAAAAATTACACAGCTAGGCAGGGTACAGATAATAACATTTTTGTGTGTTTATAGGGAGCACATCTAACCCTGAGTCTGATGAGGAATATCAAGATGTAAAAACAGGTATAACAAAAATTAAGAGCTAAAAGATAAATTTAGGTTTTACATTGAAAATGTGCAATTTGGGAGCAATGGGAAGGATCAGCCAAAAGTGGTAGGGGTTTTCCCATCTGCTCTCCTTAGAACAAGCTGAGTACCTTTCTGAAAGTTTTAGGAGTGTTAAACAAAAAATATTTGCTTCAAGGGCAACCGATAACAGGTTTTTTTTCACCAGTGTTATGGATAAGCATGATATTTAAATATTAAAAAATGGAAATGTATCCATTTGAAATCCACACTTTTATGTAATCATATCACTGATGAACTTTTCAATGTGATCAACTCTCTATTCGCTGATTGAATGTGCACTTAATGCTTCTTTTGTAGTGGAGTTATTCTGTGCACGTACTGAATAAAAACCATGTCTTTTCTTACCAAAAAAATTTGCAAATAAAAGAGACCTTTCATAGAAATCATAGAAAGATTTAATTTCATGAAATGGAATGAAGATTTTTCAAATCACTAGTCACTCAACCCTAAGGCTAAACATAACAATAACTCTTACCCTTGCCCTAACCCTAAATATAACCCAAAACTTAACCCCAACACTAACCCTAATGATAAAACCCCCATCCATGTGGGTGGTCGAGTTTGGAAAGAAGTAGGAGCAGCAATATTGATGCCCTACTGGGGCCATCTTGCCATTCATGTTACAGCCATATTGTTCCTGGAGCTGTAGGCTCTCTTACTCGCTGAACCCTAACCCTAACCCTAAACATTGCCCTAACCCTCAGAGTAACCCCAAAGTCCCTATCCCCATGGGTACTTGATTTTAGAAAGAAGCAGGAGCAGCAGTGTTGGGGCCATGCTGGGATTGCCTTGGCATGCCTTTTCTAGTCCAAGTGTTCCTGTGTCACCATGATATTTCATGAAAAATCCTTTTGCCAGGATTTTTCTCCTGAGAGCTGAGGAGCCTCAGGAAAGAAATGTAAACAATAACTATCGGCCGCTGTGAAATCCAACAGGTGCCTGTTCAATTGGTTCATGTGG
>VYZP01019249.1:0-27500 GCA_013400635.1 Hypocryptadius cinnamomeus
CACAATCCTATTAAACATTCTGCACAAGAATGGGGGTACAGGGGTGGATGGATGGGGTGGGGTGTCCCTTTAAAAGCACTGGGTTAGTAGCAGCACAATTAGACTTTTCTGTCTTTAGTTCCTACTATACCTCTGAAGCACTTGTATGGAATGGATGCTTCAAATTAAGTATGACCTGGTTGTCCAATCCCAATTACCTAAAGAATCCCTCAATTTGCTTAACAATTCCCTCACAGCTATTATGGCTCTGACTGATTGTCCCCAGGACTCTCTTAGGCTTACAGCTAATGTAATTGATTCTTCAGTAGTAGCCTGAAGGGCCATTTGGCTTCAACCATGGTCGTGAGATTTTTTTTTTTTTTTTAACCTAAGAGAATGGTTATTTTTTTATAGTCATTCTGGTTTTGGAGGGTGAGGGTGGAGGGAATCATCTGGTCACAGCTTGGAACAACAGTCTGTGCCAGATGGGGATGTATTTTCCTTGGGCTCTCAGTTAAATTGGCTTTGGATGGAAGGTCTATGTAGACTTCAACCCAAAATTTGGATGGATATTTCTGAAAAAAACCCTATAGTGAATGCTTCATTCTGACATTTTCCACTCCTCCTTCCTCTCAGTCAGAATTGTAAGAATGTTTGGGAAATTTTGTCTGTAACTGAATGAATCTCAGTCATGACAGATTAATCTTTTCAGTTGTGACAAAGCTATCAATCCTCAAATGGTCTCATTCCCAAGTTCTTTATACAAGGGTTGGTTACAAACTTTGATACTGTAAAGTGGATTGTCTTTTCATGAAGGACTAGATCATAGAATTCTGTAGGCTGGGTTAGTAAATCTGCTCTAGTGGGGGTGCTCTGTGTATCTCATGCTGTTGTGTTGGGCTTTTACTTTCTGAGTTGTGTTGTGGCCCTGTTTGGATACTTTAATTTTTCACTTGGAAAACGTTTATAGCTGCAAGGACAAAATTCAATCAAAGCCCTTTCCAGAACCCTCACCCCCTTTTTTCACCAAATCTCACAAACCCATAGCTAGAACACCCAGCAGAGGTAACATGAGATTGGTTTAAAACAGATAAAAGGAAATAATTCCTGATACAGTGAGTAGTGAACTTCTGGAACTTGCTGCCAAGGGAATTAATGGAGGCAGACAGCATCAGCAGGCTCAGAAAAGGATTAGACAGATTCATGGAAAACAGTTCAATAAACAGATAGTAATAAACAGGTCAATACACATCTAAAAAAATTGCCATAGCTTTGAGTCATGAAGGGCACTAATTTTCTACATATCTAGAACCTTAGAATTAAGGTGCTTAAACTTGTTGAGAATGATAAAGAGATACTTGAATTGCTATTTGGTTAGGTATGGGGACGAGGGAGGAAGAGAAAGGGGACTGATGTCTGTCTGAACATGGCAGTGAGTTGTTTTCCTACCTGAAATCCATAAGGAAGGGAATGACTCTTTCAATGGGGGTCCTTAAAGGAATGGTTCACTAAGAATGTTACTGAGTTTGAATCTCTACAGCTCTGGCAGTCTGTGAGAATGCTAGATTCTCAAAAATGTCATCAAAGTCCAGAATTGCACATAAAAATTACCTTTTTCCAAGACAGACTGGGACCTTACTAGGCAGTGGAAGGTCCTATTGCAGTAATAGTGCCCAGCCATGGGAGACCCTATATTCCACCTGCCTGCCCCCAAAAAATAAAAATCTGGGCAGAATATATATTGTCTATATTGCTTAATGTATTTTAAAAACATGTCAACATTAATTAGTAGAATGATGTACTTGCCAACAAAATAATGCACAATATTTCCCAACTCTCTTCCATGTGCTGGCCATTAATTGATGTCCTTACAAAATGAACCTTGCAAGTAACAATTTAGTTTTGATTCCGGTAAAATACGATTTTGAAAGCAGTGCTCATGGTGAAGCCATGGAGCTGCCAGCTGCCCTTTGGTAAAATATGCGGTATAAATTGGATTGTAGAACACTATTTTTCCTGCATGAGGTAAGGGAACACTAACTAAAAGTTGGGCTATCTCTAGAAAAGGCATTGGGATCTTGAGAGGATTTAATTCTCTTTAAAGGTGGGTGTCTGATTCAGATAGATGAGATACTGGAACAGCCACAAACGGGTGAGATAGATTGTGTCTTAAAAAAAGACTGTAATAAAACCAGAAAGTGCAAGTAATACAATGTGCCAGACCATATTGTAGTCTGGCAGAGAAATGGCTGTAGCCAATACTAGCACTATTTGTTTACAAGTTACATTTTCCTCATCTGTTGTTCTCTACCTGCAGAGTGACTTTGCATCTGCTTGAGAGTTTAAGGTTATTGAACAAACTTGTCTGTTTCCTGATTGAAATTTCACTTTGATTCCCTCTTCAGCTACTGAAACTTGTTATAATTAATGCTTGATAACATACCAATGACCATTGATGCTCTGCCTTATAGAAATTTGAAAGATTAGATATTATAGATAAATAAACCCTGCACATTTCTGATTAGTGACATCTTCCACAAGCAGTGCTAAGGTTTTCCAGTCTTAATTTAAGAAAGTATTTCAGCCTGTGCTTATATTTAGGCAAGTTCATAAATTTCAAGCAGAGTTTTGGAGTGGAAATTGAAGATACAGTGAGGATAGAGCAGCAACATTAGTGTGGCCATTGTGTGCATTCTGCTTGGTTATTCCAAAAAGTTTTAATTGCAAATGTTTATTAAACTATATTCCCTCCTGTACAGGAGATCTTCCAAATGAACTGATACCTTTTGATCTGTGAATGAGCCCCTTAGGTATCCCAAAGATATATGGTCCTCAGGTGGGAAAATATTATTCAGGATATATAGCAGCAGTCAACTGATTTCCATGGAAGATCACAGATGTAGAAGGCCTGATAATGTTGAAATGAGATGACAAATAGGAATTGTTATGGGAACTTTTTGAGGAAAAGCCTGTACTTGTTTTTGGTATTTTTTGTAGGGATCATAGTTGCTTCATGAAATTAATAATTTAAAATAAAAGGAAAATGCAGTAGTTTTGTTTATAAACATTTTTGCCAATTAAAATGAGCCAGAGCAGAGTTTCACCTGTATGTGTTGATTCATGCTTTGCCCAGTGCACTGTCTGTGCAGAGAAGGATTCTGTGAGTGTGACCCCTCCTGTGAGCACAGGCGCTGTACCTGGTCCCTTACCAACACAAACACATCCGTCTGAACCAAATATTTCCTTGCTGCACACAACAAATCCAAGATAGAGGAAAAACTTTTCAATACTGGTGTTAGTCTCTGAAAAAAGCCCAAAAACATTAGGAATAATTCCAGTTGCCATTATTGTTTAATTACTACCTTTTCTCTGTATCACTGCATCCTCTCATCAACTCTATTCTATTGCTGATGTATCCCAAAGTGCTTTGGGTTGATGGTGGCAGTGCCACTGGTGGAAGAGCGTTCCACTGTCAGTGAAATAATGCATAAAGAACTGGAAGCTCCTGGGGATATATTTTCCATTTGAATTTTTATGTTTATTTTCATTCATGAAACCTGATATAGGCAGTCAGTAATGTGTAAGGTAGGACTCCCTGTTCTCCCTGTATTCCAACTCCATGCTCCATTGCAACTCAGTAGTACTACAAAGATATTTTTGAGCAGGGAAAAGAAGGGTGAAACCCTCACCAATCTTAGAGAAACTCTAAAAGAGTGTGTTGCTGCAGTTAAATGGTGTGTGGCTTATAGCAAAATCACACGTGTGTAAATTTTTTTCTTTAAAATGTTTTGTAAGTGATATGTTACAGGCCAATGTAGTTTGGTTTTTATTCTGATGGTTTTTATTTATTGAAAGTAGCTTTTCAGGAAGAAAAGGTTTAACTGTAGATGCCCACCTTGATTTTTGTGTTCTGTGTTAACAACTGCAGGATATGGGTAAATTAAATATTTTCCTGTATATGTGGTCATCATTTGAAACAATAAGCTTCAGATGTCTGTAGATTGAAGTTCTACGCTGAGATCCATATATGGATATAAAACTTTGTCACTGATTCAGTGTGAGTTTGGACCAAAACTCATGAGGTTTATTACAAAGACTCTCACCAAGTTGGTTTTGTATTGGGTCCATCAAGTATATTTTTAAAATTTGTACCTCCCACTATTTTAAGTCCTGGTATCTCTGCATATCATGGACTTTGATGCTTTGTGACTTTTGCTGTGTACTTTTGCCAGCCTGTTCCATGTTTGGTGGAACTTCCACTCCAGAAAAGTCTGCTAACTTCCCATGAAAAATTTAACACAGGTGTTTTAATGAAACAAATTGCAGTTTGAAACATGCGATTTTCTTTACCCTGGCAAAAGACTCCAGGATGTAGCAGTAAGTACTGATCCCACAGCCATGTTACCACTGCCAGCTGCTCTGTGGTGGTTTCTGCCTCCCAGCACACGAGGACCAGTGTGCTAGTTTAATGAAACCATGGAAATTTAGCTTACACTGAAAGCTGTACAAAGTTTACATCACATTTGCCAAGAGCATATACACTAAAAATTGCTGTGAATCAGTTAACTTGTGCTAACATGTTACTCTGTGATAAGTTGTGGTAAACCAATTTTCTGATCTTCTGAATCTGTGAAAGCTGTGCTGAATTTAACTTGACTTTGGGTGGTTATATTTAAGCTGAGGGAGCTCAGTCTCTTGCTGCTTGTTATTAGCTGTAGGAGCCAGGATGAGATCAGAGTTCCATTGTGATAGCAGTACTGCAGCCAGAGGCTTGGGGTGTTATTTCAGTAACTTTATCAGTCTGATTTAACAAATTGATGTAAAATTAAATACAAACAAACAAACCCACTCCAAACCAAATTAAAAAAACCCAAACAAATGAGTAAAAAATCACAGAAGGTAGAGAGTGACTGCAGTGCTGGAAAGAAAATTATGTTGAGATAGTTTTTAGAGAAGAAAAGGGGGAGTGAAAACAGACAGTCTTACGGGACAAAGCGTTCAGGGGAAAAAGCTCATCCGTCTCTCTGTCTTTCAATATATTTTGTTTCAAGAGAAGTTGCCTGTTGCAGAGGAATTTCATGGTACCAGCTTATTCCCACTTCAGGTATTTGAAAACAATCACATTGAAATAGATTTGCCCCATTTCTGTTTCTCTCTGTAACTGTTTGTTACAAGTTCTGCAATAAATCAGGAAGTAATTTATTCTTTGACACTTGTGAGAAATTTTAAAAAATGTTGAAGGAAACTGGTACTGTAAAAGGAAGCAGAAAAACTTGGGTAGTTTGGGACATATGCAACTTTTTTTTCCTTTGTCTTTTTCATACTTGGTTAAGAAATGTACTTGTTTAAGAAACAAAGTTGTATAATAAACATATTAGTAATGTTGGAAGTAAGACATGTTTTCCTAATACATTGGTGGAATTATTCTGGATCAGTTGACTCTTCTGTAAATATGCCCTTAAGGTCAGGAGGACCTTTGGATCCACTGCTGTACAAATGCCATTTGCATAAGTTCAAATTGTCCAGGTCCACTTTTCAAACACAACCAACTTTTTGGCAGCATTTCAGAATTTATACTTGCATTGAATTGGTAGTGATATTTGGGGTTTCTATTTTTCACACTTCTGTTTCTATTTAGTAGCTCTTTTCATATTTTCTATGAAAGATACAATTGAGGATGATTAAATCTTCCTTCTGTATTTTATGGGATAGTAGAGAGAGTCACTTGCTTTCAGCCTCTTGATTAGAAGACAGGAGAGGCTGACTTCATCAACATAGGGCATTTAGAAGTGGATTACTTAAAACATTTTTTTAATATAAAACCTCCTGTATCTGTAACAAACTGCAGGAAAGTGTTCTTCTGCAATAAAGTTTGGCTTTCAAGTGGAGCCCTCTTTTGCGCTTTTTGATTTAGTACTTTTTGATTTAGTAGAAGGGAAAAAAAAATAGTAAAATTATGTTTGAAGCTCCAGAAAGGCTTTTTCCTGAAGAGTAGCAGGAGATGCTTTTCTCCCAGTTGGACAGTGTGCTGATCAGTCAGTGGCATTTCAGCCTGGGAACAAGGAGGATTCTCCTCCTTGACCAGAATGAGGGCCAAGGATCTGCAGAGCATCCTGTGGTGTTCCATGCTGTTTTCTGCCTCGGCACAAGGTGCTGATCAACATCCCCACAATGGTGATTCACTTTGAGTTGCTCATTTAGTAAAGCTTCAACTGCTTTATAAATTAAGGCAGACATTATCATTTTGAGAAATCTAACAATAACAGCCTACCAGATTCCAGAGAATAATAGCAATGACCAACTGTGCAGGTCAGAGGGGCTGTGAGTGTGCATTCGTGAGGACTTCGGCTCTCCTTTGAGAATTTCAGACAGAAGCTTCTATTAAAGTGCAAAGTATTGTTATTATCTTTGTCCTTTATACATATTTAAATAGTACATGATAATCATCTCTGTGAACTCTTAACTATTCATAAAGGTGGCTGTCAGTTAGAGGCCTGAACCAGTACTCCAGATCCAAATACTTAAAATGATAGATCATGTTGTAACCTTCTGAGAATTATTCATAACCTTTGCGTAGGAGGAGTTTCCTTTTAGGAGACAGGCTTTACAGATGATTAGTTAGTGGGAAATTTAATTGTTCTGTTGGGGTAATGATATCCGAGAATGGTGGAGAAATTTTGCCAGCTTAAAGTAATTTTTGTAGATTTACCCACAGGAGGAGCAAGAGGCAGAAGATGATGAAGATAGAGGGTTCATCCACCTTTCATCCTTCCTGGTGTAGCATTTTCTGATCCATTTCTGATCCTCCATGGCACAGGGAGTCCCTACAAGTAGTTTCAGGTTACAGCTTCAGCTGCCTGTGTGCCCTCCACTGCCCCCAAAGAAAGATTAAAGTATATTAAATTAAAGTTGTACCGAGACAGGTTTGCTCTGAACCATAAAATTTTGAGAACTTCATGCATGTATTTTGCAACTCAGTACTCAGAACAACTACCTAATTAACACAAAAATTTAGGTTGGAGTCTTCAGGTGGAGTGTAATGGAATGTACAGTTTAAACCACAAAATTTTCAGTCTCTGTGGACTTCCCAAATACCTTCCTCTTGGGCTGTTGGTTGTTCTTGGGCCACTTCTTCTCTTTGACTTGAACCAGAATTTACTGAATCTAAAAAAACCAAAACCAAACACACCTTTTTGACTAAAACTTGAATCAGAAGCCTCATACACTGACAATCCATGCAAGAAATATCTATCTTGGCCTGCTGCTGGCCAGCTGTGAGCTCAAAGCCATGTGCTCCTCTTGGCCCAGCATCAGAAGAGGCTGTCCCAAAAACCAACAGCCCCAGGAGAAAGGAGCAGAGCAGAGACCAGACAGGTGGGAAGCACCTTTCCTTTCCCAGGAGCATCTTGCAGGACTGTGGGGTCTTGGCACATTTTCCCAAGGGTTTTCCAAAGTTAGAGCTTTGCCTGTTTCACACACGGCCACATCCCCTCTGGAGCTCATCAGGCCTTGGGAAGAGCAGCCTGTGCATCCATGCTCTGATGGGCTGGTGTCCTTCCTGGAGAATTCCACTCTTCCTGATTGAGTGAGATACTCTACTCCTTCCTCTAGTTTATTTTACCCTCTTGGTATGCAGAGTATTCTTTGTTAATCTTCCTTATTTATTTGAATGTTAATTGGTCCTTGTTAATTTGGTTTTCTGTGCTGGAAGCCAAGGTCAACAATGAGTCCTTCCACATTAGCTCTTAGTGTGATTGCAAGGTAGTGCTATGCATCTTGGAAAAAAGTAGAAAGAAGCCTTCTCCCTGTTTTTAATGTAACCTTTGTGTTAGGTAGGGGTTTGGAGGTTGAAAGAGAGAGAGAAAATGTATGTTCAGCACAGGCTGAAGGAGTCCTATTGATTGAAAGGGACTGTTAAATTAAAAGACAGTTGTTTTGAAAGCAAAATATCACTTGACCCTGAAGAGACAGGCAATTGCAGCCCTGGGGTTAGGTACAACAGCAGTGCTGGTTTTGCTGTGGGAATGCAAACAGCAGGCCTGGAAAACAGATTTAGGTTTTTTCTGTTGCTTCGTTGTTTGCATATGCAACTTTCAAGCTGCTGTTTTTGTTGCTCTAAGAGCAGTCTCTTCTGAGAAAACCCTTCTTTTGGGCTGGAATGGCCATTTTATGAGATAAAAGTAAGAATTTTTGTCTAAAACAGATTCTGTTCCATGGGGCAAAACAAACAGAGCTATCATAGCACTTTAAATAGTAATCAAATATGTTTTTCTGTTTGCATTCAAAAAGGTGGAGAGGTAACTTGACAAGATGAAAGAAGGAGCCAGATTTGTGTACCCCCCCTTCCCAGTAACAGGTATAGAGTTTTAGAGAAGACTTCAAGGCAAAAAGAAAAAAGCATAGAATATACTGTTATGGTGTTATTTTTGTCTTTCATTTTTATGACAACTTATTTGTACTTAAAGGAATCTTTCCAAAGAGTTAAGAAGCATCATTAAATAAAGACTGTGAAATGTGCAATATGGCTTATTTATTTAAATGTTAATTGGTCCAACGAACACTTCTAATTAGCTCTATATTTGCTTAGCAAAAAGTTTTACAAATTCCAATTGTGAAAAGCAGCTATTTTGAGCTGGTAAGCATGTTGCAGAATCAGCTATGATTTTTCTATAGTTCTCAGCCCTTGAAGGCACAATTTAATTTTTCATGTATGCATACTAGCAACGGTAAACACTTGCGAGTGTAAAGAACCTTCTTTAATTAGCTGCACAACAATTAAAGGATTCACAAACTAAATTGAACCCTGTCTCTGTGCTTACTAGCTGAATTCTACCACCTGTCACAACAGCACTTTGTTCAATCTGTTATGCAAAATCATTATAGCAATATAGCTGAGGAAAAAAAAAGAGAAAACAGCAATTATTTCTTACTTTTCTCTTGAATGGGTTATTTTGGGTTATACTGATGTCAGGTTCATTGAAGCTAACCTTTTGAAATCTGTAACAGCATAATACTTATATGGCAGGCTTAGAATAGCTACGAGAATATTTTGTTTTACCCTTTTAAGAGCAAGTAAGGCACATCCTGAAAGTACGGTACTTTCTCTGATCATTTGGAGGGAAAAAAACTCACCAAAAACTGTGCTAACTCCTGCAGCAGCCTGTTATTGCTCTTTGTCAGACAAAAAAATGACCAACATCTAATAGTACAAAACACTCTTTTGTTATTAAAGCTTGTATGCCAATAAGAAATCTGGTTTTAAAACCCACTGGTTTCCTAAAGTGGAAAGAGCTGCACTTTTAGCTTACCTGTCATGGCTTCTGACATAAGTGATTATTCTTCAGATCTTGAAAATAAAGTAGCACATATAAAATAAATAAATATAATCTATAAAATACTGGACTTACTTGTGTGCTAACTATATTTTTTCTTCAAGCAGAAGTGGTTAAAATGAAGGAGTTTGCATCTTTACAAAGAGCCTCACCTCTCATTTTGATTGCACCCCTTTTCTGAAGGGAGCCCAAAGGAGAAGGTGCACCAGGACACCAGGGGTCCTGATTTGCACCCCCATTTACACCTCCTGTACCTCCACATACAGCAGTCAGGCTCTGACAGCTCCTGGAGACCTGGCTTGGGGTGTGCAAAGCTTCAGGCACCATTTCACCCCTCTGCTGCCTGGAGAGGTGAACACCTGGCTACCCCCTGCTCACTCATCTTCCTACTCATTTTGTGCTGGGCAGAATTGGAGGAGGAAGGTGGAAACTTATGAAAGGCCAGCTGGGGGAGGAGGTGGGCATGGGGCAAGAGGGTGAAGGCCCATAGCAGTGCCCTGGGTCACCTGCCCTGCTGCTCCTTGCCCAGCTCTTTGCAGGGCCAATGATCCACCCCTCAGCACACCAGGGTTTGTGGTGCTGCTGAGCATTCCCAGTGAAGCAGCAGCGTGCTCTCTCTGTGTAAGGACTGTGGGGCTGCAGGTAGTGAGGAAGGCCTGTTTAGGTTTCTCTTTTTTCTGCTGTGACAGCTGACAGGAATGTGCACCTTGCTGCCAGCTCTCCTGCGGGAGAGGCACAGGTACGTTCTGTGTGCCTCACCAGAGCTGAGGAGCTGAAAGCAAAGCTGCCTGCTGACAGCTTCCTGAAATCATATCAATAACATATTGTTAGCTCTGGTGATTGAAGCTAAAAGAGTCTGCTGTTGGATAAAGGATACATGATACGGGCATTTCATAAGCTAGGGATATAAATGAATAACTCTGCTCATTCACAGTGCTTGCACTTTTTACAGTATAATTTTTATACTATTGTCATTTTACAATATTTTTGAAAAATACAGAAAGAGAACAAAGAAGTTGTCTAATAACATTGTGAGTTTGTTTTTTTCTAAAAAAGTCAGTTGGAAAATAAAATTCAACAAAAAATTGGGAAAAGACTTCTTTTTTGTTACTTAAAAAAAAAAAAAGAAAAAAGAAAATAAAGCTGCAAGGAAGCCAGATACTTTGATTAAACTTGGCTTAAATTCTCAGATAATTTTGCACTGAAGCATGAGGAGCCACAATTTGCTGTATACATCTACTTTCTTTCTCACATCAAATAAGAATAGTTAGTCTATTCTGAAGTATAAAACTAAGGAGATGAAAATCCTTTTAATTAGAAAGAGGTATAATGATTTCCATATTCATAAGTGTAGGTGCAAGGGGCTGGAATTCAGAAAAATGAGTTTCTGCTTGGGCAACAGGAGCAGTATCCTTACCCAAGCAGGGATTTTGTGTGGGAACTCCTGAATGCTCTCAGCTCTGGAGATTTGGGATTTGGTCCTGTAGGAATAGAATCTCTCTGATGGTCCTGTTTCAAGTAGTGGGAGCCCACTGACTGCCTCCCATGGCCAGGTGCTTGAACCTGAGCCACCAAATCTTTCCTCCTCCTTTGGTCTGGCTTTGTGTTTTGCTGGAGTTACCTGGATTCACACTGGTTTGCAGCAGTGTGAATTAACATTGAGTGAAGCTTTAAGTGAGCTAGAGAAAGTGAACACAAACTGCTCATTTGCACAGACTTTTCAAGAGGCTTGAAATAGTTTTACTGAGAGTTTGTGGCGTTTATTTGCGTGTTGTGTTGAAATCTTGCAGTAAACCAGTCCCTGTTAGTCCCTGCTCCTTCTGATGACAACTGTAGCTGCTCTCAGCTTGCTGTGGGACTGAAGGCTCCTGGGATCCTGTCAGTCACTCCAAGGAGTTTGGTCAGAGCTGTACGTGGCCAGAGCTGGCTGCTAAGGATATATTACAGTCAGCAGAGTCCATCTCCCACCTGCCTTTGCAACCGTAATTGAACTTGCCAGGGTCTGTCATCCTGTGATTGCATTTATCAGACTTTCTTTGTCAGCTTTGTTACCACTCACCCATCACCACGAGAGGCTGTCTTTTCAGCCAAGGGCCTGCAATATTGCAATTAACATCAAAATTATTTCAAGGATTTTTATCCTGCAGGTAGCTTTGAAATGTTATTGTATTTTTACAGTATTCCTTCTCCCCCCATTCATCTATCTGGCATGTGTCTGCCAGGTTTTCAGTGCCCTTTCTATTAATGATCAAAGCTACTGTGCCCAGATAAAACAGGGGTGCCCAAGCAGTAGCTGATGCCCAGCTTGGTGGATCCTGAAGGCCATTGCACTTAAACATGAGTCCTCTTCCACCACAGTCAGTGCTCACATCTCTGCTTCCATGGAGAGAGAGGTGATTGCCTTTCCTGTACCTGATCCCTCAGGGCAAAGGGAGGAGAATGTTCCCTTCAGGGGCTGCAGCCAAAAGCAATGCAAAGATGGGACCTTTTTTTGTGGTCACTGGTGTGACATCATCGTTGTTGCCTTGGCTTAACTGCAAAACTGTTACAACTGTTTGGTACCATCATTCAGAGGAAGAAGCAGAATAATCTCACTGCAACAGGTAGGGAGGATTTTAAATAAGCTGGGAAAATACAGGGAAATACCCCAAGTCAGTTACTTTTAGCATAGATGTTCCTGTTTGGGGTTGTCTTCCTCCCTCTGAAAGAGCAGTGTGATGTATTTCTTTTTGCTTCTCTAAAAGGACATATGATAAAGAGCTTGTTTTCTGCAGAATCCTGGCCTCAGGGTGGGTGTCTGAGCAGGGCAGTGACTGCTAACCACACCCTGGTAAGCCTGAGCCACTTGTATCAGTGGGAAAGCAGCTTAGGAGGTACAAGTTGGCCTTAGAGTTCCCAGCTCTGCTCTTGTGTTCATGACAGTGATCAATTAATAAAGTTAAATGACAGAAGCAGTGATATATCTGTAAGAATATGGGCAGAACAGAACATCAATGGAATAAAGGGGATTTGTGTTTTCTTCTGCTTCATTTTACATGGTGATAATTAAGTACAGGTTTTTTATGCCTTAGTCTGTGTGGTGTTTCCTCATCTATCTTTTCCACTTAATTCTTTAACAAGTTTTCTCTTTCTGCTTTTTGGGAGGCCACAAAAACAAGGAGTGTTCTGTGAAATGTTTGCTATTCTTCCAGCATTACTCTGCTTCTAGTGTCCCTGCCTATTTCAACTGCATCTTTTACTCCATCTCATTCCACTCAAATGAAGGCTTTCTCAGCTTTATCCTTTTTTTTTTTTTCCCTCCTGGATGTTAGTATTAAACTAATATAATGAGTAATAACTCATTGAAGCCATTTGTATCTAAGAATCACTATGACCATCTAAATTATGTGTGGTATTTTTTGCCACCAAGCCTATGTGTTATAGGGAGAAGAAAAATAAATCAGTTGGATTGAGGAAAGAAAGAAGATAGAATTTGGAGATAGAAGGTATTAACAGCCAAGAATTTCTGTTATTAAAAAAAAAAACCCAAAAAATCTCTAGTATTTTAAACAAACAAAAAAAAAAGTTTTACCCTGACAGGTTTGCCATGACTTAAAAAACCTTGTCTGTTCAGCAGTCAATTATGTTTGATAAAGGAAAGCTATCTGGCATATTGGACTAAGCAATGGGAGTCAAGAGTTCTGGATGCTGTCCCTGGCTTCTTTACAGAGGATGAGCCATCTATTTAAGTCAAGATACATGGCAAGATTTTTCCTAAATGAGATGTAGAAATGATCAGTTAGGGATACTTATTTCTACAGTGCTGAAATTCTGAAAACCTTGGTCCCTTTACACTCTTTGGGAGCACTGAAATTGGGCAAGTTACTTCTGAATTTCTACCTGTTTCCACTTCCATTGTATTAAGATGCTGGACATTTCTGTACCCAGCAAAGAAACATTTAACAAAGGTGTTCCTCTCCTCTCTGAATTGATCACAGCGTGCTTTGGGGTTCCATGTGCTGGAGGATTTTAGGGAACACTGGGGCAGGAGGTGATGGGAGTAACTGCTGGGGAAGTTTCAGCAGCTGCTGGGGGAAAGGAGGAGCTCTTTCCACATCTGTAGCGTGGCCCTTTATGCTTTTCATGGGGGTGACTTTTTATAGGGTTGTTTTTTTCTTAAATATACTGACCTTGAAGAATGCAGCAATTTATCTTTTCAGTCTCTCAATATTTCCTCCTCTCTTTTGTTCCCCATTTAGAATTATTGGAAGTAAAATAAATGCAGTTGTATTATATATGTGCTTTAGAGGTATGTATTGTCACATATGTTCTCTTTCATGTGCAACAGGTTACACAAGGTTTAATGTATCAATCTTCTTTTTTCTTAAAACATTTTCTTAGGCACGTAGTTTCTGTCTTGATGTCATCACAGGTAGCCCATATGCTTAGTGATGCATTGTTTTGTCTACAGTCTAACTCAATAGCATGCAATTTGGAGCATCCTTAATTATCCTACAAACCATTTTGTGATAATGAAACCAAATATGGTGTAGACTTGGCTGACATCTCTGTGATATTACTTGGCATACCAAATATTTCTGTTTCAAATATAAATTGGTTACTGCTTCTTCAAAATATGCATTCTATTAATTAAATCTATACTTGAGACATCATCCCCCCACCCCCCAAGCTGTTAGAAGTATTCTCTCTCTCCTTGTTCTGTACGCAGATAGGGTTGGTATGGGCTCTCTAATTTGACAAAAAATAGGCTAACCTTGTGGTCTTTCAGTCCTACAACCACAGTTGAGTGTGCAGTGTCTTTCCATATAACTAGGTCTTTTGTTCCACTAGAGTAAATGACTTAATTTGTTAGAGAGCTTTTTTTTCTTTTAAAGGTTTAACTGTAACAGTCTTTACCTAATAGACCTGGGATTTTAGGGAGGTGATTAATGTGAATTAAAGGATCTCTGTGACACAGGACTAAAGGACAGAATTACGGTGCTGTTGTTGTTGGCAGTCCCACTTGTGCAATTTAATTCGTCCCTAAACCAGATTCCCAACATTTTGCATAAAGTTAAAGTCTAACTGGACCACATACTTTTCAAAAGTCTCTTTATTCAGGGATGTCCTGTTTATGCATTTTCCCTGGCAATGTGTGTCTTTGTCCCTTGAAATCCATCTATTTATTGCAGTGACACCTACTGCTGAGAGAGCTGATCCGCAGCAGGCTCGGATCCTGTTAAACTTGGCCAACAAGCACTTCGTGACTCAACCAGCAGATGTTTCTGTGGCTCAGGTCAAAGGCAACTTATGGACTCGGGTTTTTTTGCTTTGCTCCTAGCATTAACTGCCAGGAAAGTCAACACTAGGTACAGACAGTTGACCTGACCAGTAGCAGGAGGAACTGAACCAGGGCCCTGAGGATCTGCAAAGACCAAAGCATTAGTCTGTTGAGCCACTGTGCTGGCTACAGTCCAGCAGTTTCAGACAACTGACTATCTGATTGCATGCCTGGATTTTAGTAATGATTTCACATACTTATTTGATGATTTGTATCCAAGCTTACGCTTCTGACAGGTGCCCTTGTGAACAAAATCTGTCTGGGCTAGCACGTATGAATATTTCACAGTCAATCATACTTTGATCTTTGGGACATATGTGCATTTGACATTATATTTAGCTGTGCACAAAATCTAAGTCTAAGCCTTTGTGAAATGAAAAAAAAAAAAAAATCATCAGCCCATCATTACAGTTTTGGATTTAAATTGTTTCAAACTGTGCTTTGAGTCCTGTAGTCTTAACTCTTCTTTATTGATCGCTTTGTAATTGGTTCAGGGGGCCTGATCCTCCTGGCCTCACCCAGCTGAAATGCTTGGCCTTTTATTTGGAACTTTCCTGTGTGAGGAATGCAGGATTAATAGGGTCAACATTATGTATCTTTTAATATTATATAATGGGTTAGAACGTTGCAGACTTCCAGTGCAGTGCAGTGTCCTCAGATGAGAATAAGAGATTCAGAGCCATTCCATGCTGTAAAAATGACAAAAAAAATGAAATAATAAATATTCTTTGCAGAGTCTTCCAGGCATTTTATTATTTTATTTGTACTCTGTGATGGTAAAGTGGTTCATTAAAAGCTTAATTTTAAGGTTTCTTCAATCTGATGTGGATGCCAGTTAGATTAATTAAAGTGAATGATCAGATAGGAGCTACAGGAAATTGATCAAATTGGAGAGGGTTTAATCAGTTGTATACATTCCAAATTACATGAAAATAACAAATTTACTTTAAAAAATGCTGTTTCTAAAGTAACAGAACCTTTAGTTTAATGAAGCATTCCACAAATAAGGCTCCAATATGAATTTTGGTATCACTCTTTTCTTTGCTTTTGCCATCAAAAGATCACTAGGAAAAAAAAAGTAAAAGGAGAATCAATGTTTATAAGCTAAGAAATAATGATCCCAGATGCAACCAGTGCCTGGAAAAAAAATCAAGATTTTTTTTATTATTTTTTAATCTACTGAACTTTCAGTAGCAATTATTTATCTTTCTCTTTGGATCTGACTTCTTAAGTATATGCAAGTGAAATAGAATAAATAAGAAGGAAAACAGATTTTGCTAAGTCACATGCAAAGTAGCAATAAATCAAACAGCTTGTCTGCATTCTTCTAATCTTTCTATTCTAATCTGTGAGTGAGATTTATAAATGACCTCTCCTCTCCTCTGTGCTCATCTTCCTAGATTGTGATCACAAACGGTTCACAGTCCTCCACTCCATGGGTGCTACCAGCCAAAGACTCTTCTGGTGATTTATCTTCCACTGATCAGTTATCAGTCCCAAAGGCTGTGCTAACTAGAAAGTACCCTGCAGATGTAACAGGTATTTTAGAAAGCAACTCTCTTCCCAGCCCAGAGGGCGGTTAGGCCAGCCTCAGCAAACCATTTTCTGTCTGCTAATGACTTTTGAAACTTCAAAATCTCTCTGCTAACCCTTCTTTAAGACATAAAAACTGTTGTGGAATGAGTTGGCTCTGTTGTTACTAAAGGAGTACTTTGTTTTGGAATCAATAAGCAGCTTGTTTAAATATCAGCACTACAAAGCAGCTACAGTTTTGTCAAATGCCTTCCCGGCTGCCCCCTGCGCGGTCCCGGCTGCTGGAGGATGGGTGTTGGTGTGGGGCTGCAGCCCTGGAGCCTCCTGGGGCTGTGGGATGGGGCAGCCCTGCTTCCCCCAGAGCTCTGGGCAGGCTGTGCCCCGCTCCTGCTTCAAACCAGCTCTCAGGTACTGCGAGTTACATGTGCTTTGCAATGCCTACAAAACCTAAATGTGCTAATGTCACTAATAGTGATAGCGAATTACCAAGCTGGCCTTAATGGTGTTTAAATAAAAACAAATAGATAGGACACAGTACCTGTAGGCCAACTTTCTTTTTTTAAAGACATCATGTTGTACTCCAGAAACCGTATATATTTTCCTGATATAGTTATATTATACCCCAAGGAGCAGGACACCTACTTAACAAAAACTCCTATGAAGTCGATGCAATTACTCTATTTTACATAAGTAAAATGAGAATTGAATCTGGCCTAATGTTTATTTCATTTTATCAGACTGGATAATGCTGTCCTGGTGGCATTAAATACAGCTGATCTCTCCCCTCCCCTTCCGTGCACACGTGTTTTTGTTAAAATCTAACTATTTACATCTATGTCTCTTAGTATTGCCTACAAATCAGTCAAAGAAGAGTAGGTCATTTATCCTGCCCTACTGTTTATATATTAATCATCTGGCAAATAAACTGCTCAGTATCCTACCCACCTCAGTAATATTTGTGATGTAATTTGTTTGGATGCCCAAATGTCACCAGCGTTGATTGTAAGAGATGAAAAAAATGTACTTGCTCAGCACACCAAGCTCTGGGCTAAAATGTAAGCATGAAATCTCTGGTTTATTTTTGTAATAATGTTTACAGCTGTTTAATGACCCTGAAAGGGTTCAGTAGTCTGGTGTTCTGTATTTCTTAACAGGAGTGTATTATGCTTATAACAGCCTTAGTTCAACTGTTTCTGCTGCAACAATAAGAACAATATTTAATAAAAATTCAATATATATTCTGATCTCAGCAATACCTGTTTACGAGTTGCTAAGAACTGAAGCAGTCTGTATTGGAGTATTTAGAATTTGCCAGTGGACCACAAGATAATGTAGATATATGTGAATTTTTCTAGCTGGAAAGATAAATACCAGGTCTATATTCTGAAAGCATAAGTAACAGTGTGTGTAGCTCTAACTGCTCAGAGGATCAGGGCCAGAGCGAGCTTGTTGTTTAAACACGTGAGCTTGTAAAGCATTACTTTGCTTACTGAACTGTAAATCTTTTAACTAACCTAATCTAAGCTATAATAACAGCACAACAGTGGTTTTAAAATGACTGTTTTCTCTACAGCACTGAAGAGGGGAGAGCTTCAGTGTGAGTGTGTGTCCAGCAGGAATGAACAGGTGTAAATAAGAGCTGAATTTGGTCCATCTGTTTACAAAAATAACAGGTGTGTGTCTGCACATATGTGTCTGTATACAGATATGCGTGTGCCTGCATATGTTCACATGTGTGCATAGGCATAGATTTATCTTTAAATTCTCTCATTCTGCTTGCCATATTTTTTCTCTGTTTCCAGCAAGAGGAAGCTCAGCTTCTCGTATTACATTAATGTAGTTGTGATGACAGGCATTTCTGGTGTCATAATTGGTTTTAAATTCCAGTAATCCATTTCAAATAGTTAAATAAAATCTGTGTGTTCAATTGAAATGGCTAAAGCCAGAACTTTCGCTATTGATATCACAGGAAATAGTCTTGAGGGCAAAAATGTGAGTGAAATCAAAATAACTATTAGTATCATCAAAGGGAGACTTGAATGTCTCACTGTACCTTTATGTAGGAGATGAGAGTATTTTATAATATCTGTATCCCATAGTGAGTTTCATGAGCTGAGCTCCTCCTCAGAGGAACAGGATCCTGCACGCTGGGCACAGTACGTGGCCAGATGGCCTTGGATGGTCGGTGTGCTGCCTCCCAAGGGTGCTCCTGCCCTGCCCAGTGCAGTGTGAGCCCAGCTGGGCTGTAGCCTGTGTCTGCAGCGGGGTTGGTTTGGGGCTTTTTTGCTACAGCAACTCACTTGGGCAAGAGCTGAAGGTTTCTTTAGGTTAGAAAGGGCTGCCCATAACTCCTGATCCCAACATGATCTGGTGCGGTGCCATGTCTTGAGGGACACTGTCTTTACCCAACATTTTGAGATAATTAAAGGTCAGAAATTTACTAAATAGACTTCAACAAATATATTTTGAATTCTTTAACAATCTCAAATTTGATTTGCAATTCATTTTGTAAACATTTGTTAACTACAGAGAACATTGTGCTTCTGTTCCCAGCACGAGAGATGGCAAAACATTCTGTGCCTTCCTTATATGAGAGATCAGGATCATGAAAATAATGTGATAGACTATATATTTAACAATTGAAAGCTAGATGTCTTCCCTATCATGGAGCATCAAAGTAGCACTTATAACTTGACTTTTCCAGATTTTTTATTTTTTGTATACCTTGACACCAAGGTGGGTACCATGAACTGCAGGAGCCTCATTGGGGAATGAAAGCCCCTTACTCCACCTGGTGTAACCATGTCTGGCCATAGATCTAGACAGGGATGATGGATAAAGAGGGAGAGAATGAAATTGCTAATTTTTTTTTTTAGAGAAATTAGGAAAATTAGATTCAGTTATCTAATTCATAGTAGAATGATGGATGAGGCTGTGTTTTGTTTCTGTCTTGCATGTGGATACAAGATGAGATTTTGGTAGGTTTTGCTATGAAAGAGGTAAGGGATACCAGGAGTGATTTCTGTGAAAGCTAAACAGTAGCAAGGTCTCTGTGTTCAGAAAAGCTGTGACTGGGCATGGCAGGAGGAGAAATTTCACAGGGCAGTACTTTCAGTGCCATGGTTATACTTTGCAATGAAACCAGGTTGGAGTGAGGAAAAGAGGAGACAATTCGGAGCCAGAGGAAGGAGCAGATCTGCAAGAAGCAGGGGCAGATGGGAGGGAAATGCAGTTTAAGTGAAGAATACATCTTGAGATTGTGGTAGTTGGATCCCAGGAACTGCACGGCTGATCAGAGTGGGCGGCATTCAGAGCTGGTTGTTGCTCACTGAGCAGAGGCTTTGCTGACCTTTCTGCATATTTCATAAAAAATGTATAGCATTTGCCATTCCAAAAGATCCATCTGGGGGGGGGGGCGGTTAGGCTCCCCAGACTTGATCCAAAATTATTAGTCTTTAAATGAGAAATTATGGATTTGGTATTCCTCTAATACCAAATTTTTACTTGTTCTCTCAATATTCTGCATTAAATATTTCTGTATGATTTTGGAAGACAGAAAATAGCAAAAAGGAAAAATTGGAAAACTTGCCATGTTCCAGCTACAACTGCTGTTGTTATTTTATTAAAGTTGTATTTGAAAAAGAAGCACAGAATAACTAAAACCTCAACCACAACTCCCCTCCCCAATCCAAATAATCATACATTTGAACTGATGCTTAAGGTTAAACATCAGAATTAATAAATTCCACTGGGATCTGTCAGCATTTCCAAACTTCGATAGAGCATAAAATGCTAAAATTAACTACCCAAACCTTTTTGGGCATGTAAAAGCACCAGGTCCTATTGAGATCAACTAAAAAAAAAAAGAAAAGACTGTAGTTTTGAAGCTATTATAGAATAATGACAATTCACAAAGACCTTTCTAAACATTCTGCAATGTTTTTGTGTGTCAGCACATGCTATGCATTTCTGGAATTGTCACATTCTTGTTTGCCAGCATGCCTTGTTTAAGCATGGTGGGGAGAAATAACACTCCTGGGTATGTGGAATCCAGACAAAAAGTAGATTCTGGTTTTGGGATTTCTCTTGTGTTGTTATTTGGGAGAGTATTTGTTATTTTTTTTAAGAAACACATAGGCAGATATTCAAAATCTCAGTTAACTTCAGGCAATGGCAGACCTAAGGACCACAAGTATTCAGTTGTTTAATTAAACCTTTTGAACATGAATTTGGTTTGTTCCATAAGTTAAGCAAACTTTCAAAAATTAAAAAAAAAAAAAAAAAGAGAAAAAAGTGGTTTTGTGTGCACCCACATTTTGAATGATTGTGGTCTGCTGCACAGAAAACTTGAATGGAAATTAAGAATTTTCCTTGTTTGCTACATGACCTTGGGTGAACACCTGGCTTGATTATGTTCTCCTACTCTCTACCTTTGGAAATCAGACACTGCAAGCTAAAGTTAATTGTGGTCCTTTTATACACTTGATTTCTTTAATATTTTTATAAATAACAACATTAACAGCAGGCAAATAATGGGTCCCCAACATGTGACCCGAATCAGACTGTTAAATTTTGAAACAGATCCGTTATGTATATGGGCAAAATTAGGTAGCTCTTGTTCTTTTTTTAATGCACATGAATATAACTCTTTCCTGTACTTACAAGATCTGCATTGTGTCGCAACCTCAGTCATCCTGTCAGGGGCAAAGAGGTCTCCCCTCGAAGACCTCCCATACTTTGTTTTTAGGCCCTGATCCTGCAAATACTTAATCATGTGTGGAACTTTGCTTTCAAGAGTCACCCTTTGAAGTCTACTGGACTGCTCCCATGAGCACAATTATATGCATTTTAAGTGTGTGCCAGATCTGGACCTTGAATTGTCTATCGAGTGGCCACTGTGAAGCTGTGTGAGGAGTGGAGTCCAGCCAGGGTGTGCCTGGGGCCTTTGTGGAAGACACAGTTAAAAAATGCTTTTGGCTAAAGCCAAATAGAGGGTTGACCAAATAATTTTTTAAGAACCTATAGAATTCAGTAGTTTTGAGAGTGAATAAAGTGTCAAATCACGCCACTGAACAACAAAAATCTTAATTGTAGTCTAATATAATCTTATAGCATCATATAGTTTATGAATTAGTTATGGGAAACTTTATATTTTTAACAGAATTTTATAGATACATTATATCTGTATAGAGTAGAGAAATGGCAAGGATGTATTATTGTGGACAATTATGCAGACCAGAACAGAGCACTTGTGTTTAACAAACAGCTTTGAATTCTAATTTCCTGCAATATACATAGTGTAGCTACAATTTGTAGTCATTACTCTGTATTAGGAAAGTTATTAGAATTCTTAAACTTGTGGAGGCTTTCCACAACACCTTTCCCAGATTTTAATTGGTTTTATCTAGTTCCATAAGAGAGCTCTTTAAAACAAATCAAAGTGTCTTAAATCACATGTATCACCCATTGAAGGACAGAGATATTCCTTCTGTAATCTGGCAAGTTTTCCTAGGAACAGAAATCTGAAGGTTCTCAACGAAGAATTAAAAGACTTGGCAGAAGATAATTTATGTGCCTTTTGATGGGCTCAGTTTCAAAATGACAAAATAACAATGTTTTGTAACAGAAGGGTTAAATCTTAATCTCAGAGGTTTACAAAGCTGCTAGTCGCAGTCTCCTTAAAATTTAATATACCTCGTTAATGCTTACTTGCAAACACTGAAGGATTTTTATGATTATAATCATGTGTTACAGCACCTAGTACTGTTTCTAAGCAGCATACTAATCAGCTTAATGAGATATTACTGCACTTTTTGTTGACTAAAGCAAAATCCCTTTTATTGTTCTAAAGCTTGTCCTTTATTTTTTCCCAAAACATTATCTTGTTTTATTGTACACCAGTAAATATCATACCATCGGTTTTTTGTCAAATCATAAAACTATCTTTCTCATTGTAGAATGTGTAATATATTGAATATGGTTAATGGAACTGAAAGTTACAAATGGATTTCTATTTTGGGGGGTTTTTTGCTGGCTTTTTAAATGAAAATGGGAGAGATGCATAAGATTTCTTTTTCTATAGATTTAGAAATGCAGACAGGTGCAGTTTCACAAGAAGGACAAGGGAGGTGGTAAATGCCTTTGCCCCTTCTGTAATAATTAGATTTTGAAATTGTCGCATATTTTAAAATAGTAATTAATAGTTCTTGGTACACATGCAGAATGAGTACCTGTACGATCAAAACTGTGCAGCACAGTTGGCACTTAATACACTTTTAATTGTTTTTACACTAATTCCTTTGCATTATTATGAGTAGGTAAAACATAAAATGCAAACTGTACACCAGTGATTCAATGCTTGTAACTCTTTCCCAGTCTGAATCTAAAATATCTTCTGATTTTCAGAGATGGAGGAAGCTAGTTTGTGCCTTGGTGTTTCTTCAGCTGTGCCAGAAGCTGACGCCCATCTCAACAGCACCATACTCAATGGGCAATATTCAATGAGTCAGAAGCTGCACCAGATCACTTCCCAGCTCAGCCATGCCTTCCCAGAGCTCCAGAACAGGCAGAATCCCGAGGAGAAGGCGTCAGTGCCACTAGAAGACAAAAGTCACATGTCCATAGCAAACCAGCCCATCAGCAGCCAGATGGCCCTGCTGGCAAACCAGCTCAACAGAGAGGTTGATACCAGCTTGAACGGGCGTGTGGATCTGCAGCAGTTCCTCAATGGACAGAACCTAGGGATTATGTCTCAGATGAGCGACATCGAGGATGATGCTAGGAAAAACAGGAAGTACCCCTGTCCCCTGTGCGGGAAACGCTTTCGGTTTAACAGCATCCTCTCGCTACACATGCGCACTCACACTGGAGAGAAACCCTTCAAGTGTCCCTACTGTGACCACAGAGCAGCTCAGAAAGGCAACCTGAAGATACACCTGCGTACTCACAAGCTTGGAAACCTTGGCAAAGGCCGTGGAAGGGTCCGAGAAGAAAACAGACTTTTACATGAGCTGGAGGAGAGAGCGATCCTTCGGGACAAGCAGATGAAGAGCAGCCTCCTGCAGCCACGACCCGATGTGAAAGCACAGCAGCACACCCAGCCGATGCCGCTCGCAAACTGTAACTTGTCTGTGCCACCTAATCACAACACACCTGATATTTCAAACCCTGTTCCCTCTCCAAAGCCAGTCAGTGTCCAGGAAGAGGTTGTCGCTCAGACAGCCGGGTTCAGATGCACATTTTGCAAAGGCAAGTTTAAGAAACGAGAAGAGCTGGACAGGCACATAAGGATCCTACATAAGCCTTACAAGTGCACTCTGTGTGACTTTGCTGCCTCGCAGGAGGAGGAGCTGATCAGCCACGTGGAGAAGGCCCACATAACTGCAGAGTCAGCACAGGGCCAGGGCTCCAACGGGAATGGAGAGCAATCCACCAATGAGTTTCGTTGCGAGGTGTGTGGCCAAGTGTTTAGCCAAGCCTGGTTCCTAAAAGGCCACATGAGAAAGCACAAGGATTCCTTTGAACACTGCTGTCAGATCTGCGGGAGGCGATTCAAAGAGCCTTGGTTTCTTAAAAACCACATGAAAGTTCACCTGAATAAGTTATCTGTAAAGAACAAATCTCCTAATGATCCTGAAGTACCTGTCTCCATCAGCAGCATGTCCCAGGAAGCTCATGCAAACTTGTATTCAAGGTATCTGTCATGTTTGCAGAGTGGCTTTCTTCCCCCTGACAAGGCAAGGTTGAGTGAACAAAATCAGATCTACAACAAAGGAGATATGCCCATGAAAGAGAAAGAAGTCTTGGGAAAGCTCCTTTCGCCCATTTCTGGCATTGGCCACAGTATTGCCGAAGGGGATAAACATTCTTTATTGGGCTGTCTCAATCTGGTGCCTCCTCTGAAATCCAGCTGTATAGAAAGGTTACAAGCTGCCGCCAAAGCAGCAGAGATGGATCCAGTAAACAGCTATCAGGCCTGGCAGCTTATGGCAAGGGGAATGGCCATGGAACATGGCTTTTTGTCTAAAGAGCAGCAGATACAGCGCAGCCACGAAGACACTTTGGCAAATGCTGGAGTTATGTTTGATAAGGAGAAGCGGGAGTATGTGTTAGTAGGAGCAGATGGCTCTAAGCAGAAAATGCCTGCTGATTTGGTTCACAGCACTAAAATGGGCAATCAGAGAGACTTGCCAAGCAAACTAGACCCTTTAGAAGGCAGTAGAGATTTTTTGTCACATGGTATGAACCAGGGACTCGATTACAACTTACAAAGTCATGGAAACATAAAAGAAAAGCCAACTGAATGCCCGGACTGCGGAAGGGTTTTTAGAACATACCACCAAGTGGTCGTTCACTCCAGGGTCCACAAAAGAGACAGGAAAGGAGAAGATGAAATAATTCAAGGTAGTCTCGATGAGCGGCGTGGGTCTGGAAGTGATCAAGAGTCTCAGTCTGTCAGCAGGTCGACAACACCAGGGTCCTCTAACATTACTGAAGAAAGTGGAGTAGGTGGGGGTCTCTCGCAGACAGGGAGTGCTCAGGAGGACAGCCCTCATCCTTCCTCACCCTCCTCTTCAGGTATGATAACTTCTTTTCCCTCTCTGCACTGAAAGCTTCATAGCTGTATTTGAAATCACGGCGGTAAAGTAGTTTATGCATTCTCTTGTCAGGTTGTTTCCTACAGTCCACAGGGATGTGCTATTATTTGCCAGAACATCTGTGTTTGGGTTCCTGCAATGCCTTCGAGGTTAATTCTCTGCTCACCCTTTTCCCCTCCAAGGGCAGGTTTCCCAGCCTTTCAGCTGACACCTTCCCACCGTGCAGGGTCTGAGCAGCCACCAATGGCTGTGTGGCTTCCAGGGCCTCTACCTCCAGGATTTGGAAGGTGGTTTTCTCCTCCTCTTCTATTCATGGTGCCTCTCTTGCAGATCCTGCCCTGTCCTCCGTGTAAAAGGGTGAGGAAAGATGCCTTCTTTGAGCTGTAGTTATTAAACTGCATGCTCACTCACCTCTCTGATTGCCCTCCTTCTGACAACCATGTCAGTTCCTTAGCTATGTCCTTGTACCTGGCCACTGGACTGATTAAAAAGAGATTCAGAAATACAGATTACTAACCTTTTGACAATCTTCTAACTTACGTGCAGATTTTAACTTGTATGAAGCCTTCTGCTTAATTCACACCCCTTTGAAAGTACAAGAAAAAACAGAAGTCGGACTGAAACATTTTAATTGTATTATATGTCATGTTAACTTGCTGTGTATAAAATAGCAAAGCAGATAATATTTCATTGGAGATGTCTGTAAAATATTGAGCTTCCTGGTACAATTTTTAAAGTTACTAGCCTATGACTGCTGAAATAAAATCTCCAAGTAATAACAGGTAAAATTTCTGGCCTCATGTATATTTCCAAAGTCACTTACTAATGGATAGTAAATTGAAAGTTATATCTTCAGCCCTTTATAAAGAAAGCACCTCACTAATACTGTAATCATTCTGCAACCCTAACAACAGAGGAAATCATGCCATAACAAATACTCTGTTACTAATGGCAACATTGATTTCTGCAATCAGCCATTAAGTCTAGAAAATGAAAGACAGTTTGAGGTACCTTAAGGCATTACATTGCCCACTGTTAAAGAGCTGGTAGCAGGCTGTTGAGGGTAATTCTTTTTAGCTTTTTTTCCCCCAGTTTCGATAAATATTTTAGTATTGGAGGCAATTCACTGTTACAGTTATTAAGTATATGCCAGTTTACTTTTGTTGTTCTTGTCATGCTCCAGTATACTCTACTTCTGAGGCCAAATTAATATAAAAATAGTGTTAGTTTGCTGGCTTATTACAAACCAGTAAAGAAATTGTTAAGACACGTAAATCTGCACTCCACATTCCACAGATTCCTATAGTACTTAATGCTGTTGTTTAAATACCCATGAAACACAGTCTACTCTTAGAGTCATAGCCTCGTTTGCAATTTATTACTGGGGAGACACAGTAGAAAATTCTGTGTAGGAACAAGGCTAACAGGCAAGAGCTAATTTCATACTATATATAGTTGTTGAGATTCTTTTAAGAGGATTGAAAATATGTCAGGATGAAGAAGATTATTTTTCTAACTTTCACTTTAAAAAATCCTACACATTGTTGCGGGGGGGAAATACTCTTTATTATAAAAATTGTCACTTCTGTTTTGCAATGCCATAAAGCAATCAGAAAGAAAAGATCCCAAGATTCTTCAAATTCTGACTGAAGCCTTTCAGGGCTTTCAGGAAAAGTTTTGAAAAACAGTCCCAGAGTCTTCTGAGTGAGGTTGAAATGATGGAGATTGAAGAGAATTTGAAACAATGCATGTGAAAGTTGCTGTGTTTTGAATGCCCTGAAAACTTTAATTCCAAGTGTTCTGGTTCGTTAAATGTATTGTTGTGGGAAGTTTTTCCTGTCCTCAGAGGCAAAAAACCCTGCAGTGTTGTTCTCTCTGTGACCACTAATTTAAAATTATTTTTAACTTGAACTACCATTTATTTAAAATGTTTGTTTTCACACCTGATGCATTTATATCAAAGCATGTGAAAATGAAAGCAAAATATGTGTGGTAACAGTTGCTGGAAGCATGTTTGTTTTTACTGAAGAAAATAAGACCTTTTATTTTGATATCTGATTGTCTCCTATAATTATTAGTAAATGTAAGCAGGCTCTCAGTGTCATACATCCTATCAGGGCTAGTGTGTAGGTTTTTATAACTTTTTAATCAGATGAAAGGATGAGAGTATTACATTTTAACAGAAAAAAATCTAAGTATTGTTTAGTACTTGAAAGTTAAATTTTACTGCCATGTTGCTGTTGGAACTGTTCATCAGTATGGACTGCATATTTTATCACTACCTGTGAAAGTAGACCTGTAGAATATAAAGAAAACCTGTAGAATATAAAGAAATCAGAATGTTTTTTTAATTTTTCTTTTTTTTTTTTGCATAGGGTAGAATTAAGCAGTCATTGAGGCTTCTATTAAGAAATTACTGCAAAACACAGTTTTACAAATTTCTCAGACTGCGTAACAATGTCTCAAAACTTAATTTGCATCACTTGATTCTTTTTTGTTGAAAACTGGGTCAGTAGGGCCTGAGAAACTATTTTTTCAGATCTTAACCAATGAATTCTTCTTTATAAATTGGTGCTCTTAACATGATAGTAGTTCTGAATTCATCATAAAAACCTTTTTACACAGTGCCTCTTAGAACAGATCTCCAGAAGAAGGCTTACAATGAGTGGCAGAGAAGTCTTTGTTATCTGATGTAATTCTTTGCAAAGGAGGATTGGGAATGGAGTGCCTGTTTAAAAA
>VYZP01019249.1:32500-45373 GCA_013400635.1 Hypocryptadius cinnamomeus
GCATATTTTTCCCTTTTAATGATCTAACAAAACTATTCAGAGAGGGAGAGAAGCAAATCTGAAAAGACTTTCTGAAATGTCTTAAGCATCCATCTTAAACACTTAAACACTTTCCACTTTCCTGGGAGAGTGATGGAATACCAGGTATGATTTGACTGAGACCAAAAGGTGATTCAAAGATTTCTGTGAACAAAAGAAAAGCAAACAGCCATTTTCCATAATTTGTAGAGAATTCAATGAAAGGACAGAACATCTTTGATTTTGATTAGCAACTGGAAATAGATGGGTTTATAAAGATGCCATACATGTAAAGAGGAAAAATTATAGAAGCGGAAGGTGGCAATTACTGTTTTTTTCTATATTCCAGTGCCTTTCTTTTAATCTTATGGATTTTATGGGTCTAGGTATGTGGTATGTGCATATATCTTTAATCAAGTGGATATCTACTATGATTAATATATTCCTTGTTATTGTGTCACTGAAAAAGTAACTTGAAACAGGTATGGTGCCAATACAGTGAAGAACTCTAAGGCAACATTGAACCACATTTACCGCTCCATGGTATCAGTGTCACCACAGTTATTTCTTATTCTGTGTAGAAATAATACTGTGGTTGCTCAGATGCTGCTCAGTAGTAACTGTGTGTAAATGCTGACTTTTTGATGGTATAATTATAATTATAGTATAATTATAAGGAACTTCATTTGGAAAGGGGATAAGGAATGAAAGTGGACATTACTGAAAAGAACAAGCAGGAGTAGTGAACAAATACAGAACACTTTTCTATTACTGTCAGCTTGGCACTTTCTTTTAAGTCTCATTGTTGAACATACTGTTTCTTTGCAGTGAAAACCAAACTCACTTTCAATGACACTAAAGGGACAGGGCCATATGACTTGGAATATGCAATGCAATAGCACAGTGGTAGCTGTGAAATCCAGGCAAGGGAAAGGTATGAAAATACTGTGGTACAAGGGAATCCATGTTACTTACTTACCCACCAAACATCATTTGTACTACCTTTTATTTAAAAACTCAACACAACAAGTTTGTCTATGTTTAAGAGACTGTCTGATGACAGGATTGGACTACCTTTCTTGTTCTGCTCTCAGTTTTCATATAGGTGGCAGGTTCAGTAGCTGTCTGAACTTGGCAAGAGAAACTGAAGTCAGTGAGGCTGCTGAAATAACACCAAGGAATAGGCTCCATTTCTTTTGCACTGAAAAAACTGTGAAAAGACCTGAAAGTATGTTTGCAGCAGCCAGAACTGAAGAACTCACAGCTGCGGGTACAATTGATGCCCATCAATTCCCAGGCATTCTCCTCCCAGCTCCCCCGTGGTGAATAGCAATTTTTTGCAAACATATCTGCGGGCAAAAAAAAAGATGCACAGGAGTGACCCTGATGCAAGTTCTCAGTCTGTTGAGGACAGTGATTAGTGTCAGAATTAGGCATGCTGCAGATACCTTGCTTTTTATGTGCAGCAACAGTGAAGTGATCTCATCAACTATCTGAACATTCTACAAGTCCAAAATCAAACGCTTGTGTGTCAGATATACACAGCTGTATTTGTACTGTTGCTCTATCTAAAGAACATGCCAATTGCTTTACTTAGAGTGAGTTGAGAGACTCATTACTAAGAACATGTATAGCATTATCAATGAAAAAACATTATTGTTCTTTTCCTCAATGGTTTTAGTGTCCTTGCTTATTCTTTCACAGGAGCCTGTACTAATGTGTCTTCAGAGACTGTGGGGCCTAATTCTCTGCTGCCCTGTGCAGTGTGTTGGCATTGACACCTCTGCACAGTGAGTGGGGGTGTGAGTCGACACAGGCAGCCAGGACAACCACAAACTCAGAGACAGAATGCAAAGAGTAAATTTATTTCTGCTACCTTGTTAACCGGGGACTCCCCAAAGCAGAGGCACACCAGAGGAGACAAAGGCACTGTTAAACTCAGTTCATGCCAGGGGATCACTGGCTGCTGCTGCTCATACTGACTTATCAAGGGTTATTCCCAGCTGCAAGGTCACTTGAGCCATTTACAGTCCTCCTCGCCAGTCTTCCGCTTTTTAACCCGTTCCTCCCAACTTTCCACCCCCTTGCTCAACAGACCACTGCTGCCAGAGCTAGAGATGTGGGATGGGGGATTTACAGAGGCACTTAAGCATAGGGAAATAGGGAATAAACAAATAAGCATATACTGCTCTGAGTCAAGTGTCCCCCACCTCCTGTCAGGCACCATCGGTAAGTTGTGATCTGTAGTCCTTGAGATACTGAATGATATCCCCCACACCAACCGGTTCTGCAGCCAGGTCAAAGCAGCACAAGCCTTCAAACTCAGAACAGAGCTCATGATGTTGAAGGGGGATGTAGTTCTCCAGTAACCAGTGTTGCAAGGTTCCACAGTGTGCATCAGTTACTCCCAAGTATAAGGGAACAGCTGTCTTGGATATCCAAGTTAAACCTCGTGCGAGGTGTCACCTCGTGTCACCTGCCCTACAGACACTTCCCAGAAAGAATAATGACAAGTTAGTTACAGTAAAAAACAGCCACACACAAGTATTTACGTATTGATTTTGCAGAATTGTATCCAAGATATGTGCTTATAGTACAAGCCTAAAAAGCACAACAAGCCAGCCTGTGGAGGAAAACAGGAGTGCCATCTCTGTCCAGTGATACACATGTGGTTGCTCCAGCTCTTCCAGGCCTGGTAGCTGGAGATTGGGTGATGGGCAGCGCAGGTTGGAGAGGTGTGGCTTGTGCTATTTTAGATGGAACTTTGACTGGATGTTGGGTCTGTGACACCAATAACATAGTTCTAGTGCATCCCCCCTAGATAAGGCACAGGAAATAATCAAAGATACATGAAATACAAGCACTTGAGAATATATTAACAGAGAATATAGAATAAAAGGAAGAAAATAGACACAATTATACTGCATTGTCAGAAGTTATTATATGAATGAGCACATCTAGATTAAGAGCTTGCACAATCCATTGGTATAAACAATTCTATTTCCTCTGTGGGTAATATTTTGGGAAAGCCATCATAATGATTTTTGGTCCTCACTGTGTTTTGTACTGAAGGTGTACAGTCATGCTATTTTGGCCTGTAATTCTTTCAGTTTCTTGCAGTGCCCAAGCTACATCTTTAATTCATTTTCCCATCAGGGTACAATGTATGGCAGTGCCTTGGAATAACTGGGACCAAGATTCTACAGATTATTTTTTTTTGCTGTTTGGTTCAGTCATCAGCCGCAATCCCCACGAGACTATATAATCTAGAATTATTATTTCTAATTTAAAAGGATTTCCTTGTCTAGGAGTGCATAATTGCAACTCTTTCAGAGTATAAATGTGTGTGATCTATGCCACACCACCATCTGCTAAATCTGGCTAAATCTCAATCTCAAAGTCTGAGTACTCACCCCAAAGATTTCCATCCCATTCCTTGGGATCCCGTGAAGGTTTCATAGCTGGAGCACGAACTTGGGAGATCAACACCTTATTTTCCACATATTTATGCCTGGGTGACACCAGCTGCTGTATAGTGCATTGCTGCTCATAGCACTGCTCTGCCTGAGTGGTGGTTACTTCGTGTGTGATCATCTTTGCAGCCCTTAAGGTCACAACTTCCCTTTCCAGCTCCCTGACTTTCCCCAGCAGCGCGGTGACCTCGCGCTCCAGCGCTCTGGCGTAGGTCACCAACTCCAGCTCCCTCACTTTGCTCTGCAGCGCTATCGCCTCGCAGTCGCGGGCTCGGGCGTAGGTGAGCAGCTCCAGCTCGCTCACCTTGCTCTGCAGTGCTATCACCTCCCGGTCCAGAGCCCTCAGCCCCGTGGCCAGGAGCCATCCCAGCCTCCCCGCCAGCTTGCGGGAAGACTTGGATGCCCCTTTCCAGGGCAGTCCGCGCATGGCGATCTCAACCCTGTGGGGGCTCACCACCACCCCGTCGTCTATTTCGGGCCATGTCTCTGGAGTGGCCATTGTGGCAAGGAAAGTGGCCACGGGGGTCCAGCGCTCGGTGCTGGGCCATCCTGGAATGTGGGGATTCACCACCACAGCCTCTCCGGCCCCTGACTTTTTTAGCTTTTTCAGCTTTTTTGGCTTTTTTGTCCTTTTCGCTAGCCACGACATGGTTGTTTCCCAGATCCTGACAACTGTGACGAATGTAGGAGTGGGCACAGGCAGGCAGCTGGGATACCTACCAGGTCAGGGCTAGAATACAAAGAATAGATTTATTTCTGTTACCTCACTAATCAGGGATCCCTGAATCACCACCCAGGCAGGGGAACAGAAGTGGAGATGCAGGCACTGTTAAACTTGGTCCGTGCTGTTCACACTGGTTCATCAAGGGTTATTCCCAATTGCAAGGTCAGTTGAGTGATTCTTAGTCCTTCCCTTCAGTCTTCTGCTTTTAAGCTGTTCCCCCTAACAGTGGGAAGTACAGACAAATCAGAACGGTAGCACTTTGTGCCAGTTTACATGTGTTTTGCAAAAATATAAATGATTGTGCTAAGCTGTGGAGAACTGGCGTGTGTAGGGCACTAGTTTCATATTATTTCTTCCCAAAAGTGCATGAAATGGTCTTTTATCAGCCAAACTTGAGCGGAACTGAATTGAAATTTTTTACAGTGTAAAACATGTGATATACAGTGTTTGTATAGTTTTTACTGTGAATTAAGGTACCACAGTTAGAAGGTAGGTGAGTGTGTGATCCAGTGATGTTGTCTTATTGGGCTTTTAGTCATTTTCTGCCGTTGACTAGCATTAAGCTCCTATGCTTTCTATTGAAAGAATTCTGATTGAATAAACATTTTTGGTTTTTTTTACTTCCTGACTTGTATTTGAACAGCACTGCTGGCTTGAATTTAGCTTGATGAGGCTAGTGAGCCTAGAAAACTTGGGAAGTTTTTTTAAGTTCCTCATTAAATCCTCAATACACTGCACTACTGTGCTTGTTCATCATCTGGGTTTTCACAGCTCTAGTCAGAATTTCAAAAGGTTCTGTAGCCAAACAAAATACCAGACATTAAGTAGCAGGACTTTCTTAAAGTGTAGAGTAAATTTTGGCAAGTACAGAAGGTAGTGGTTCAAAAGTCTTTGTTTTCATTGTTGCTACATTTGCAGAAAAGTCCATAGGAGACAAACCAAAGAGAAAATGAAGATTACTGTATTGAGAATAAAGATACAAAAGGTCAGATTAAAAAAAAAAAAATAGGGCAGACTCTTTAATAGTGATAATTTCAGGCACTGGGTTCCATTCAGTAATTTTCCAAACAGTCACTGGTGGATAGGAACTATAACAGAAACAACATGTAAGTCATCAGATCAATTTAAAATAATTCTGTAAATTCTTGAATGAAAATGAAAACAAAGACAGCCCACATTTGAGCTGATTAATTTATGTCATTTCTATATATTAAGTAGAGAAAGTGGCTTCCTTAGTTGTATCTTTAATTATATTTACTCAACTGCATAATGTTTGTTGTCAGCTTCAGATGTGGAATCACACTGAAGAAAAAGGATTAAAGGAAATAGGTTGTAACTGTACTTATACCTTGAAGGAATAATGTTTTCTACTCTTAAAATACTACCAGAAAATGAGTATCCTTGTAATCTGATTCCTCCATGAAAAAAAAAAAATAATTGTGGGACAGTTGGACTCTTTTCTGAGGGATAATATGAATATCAATTGACATTTGTTCTGTGGAAGGATGAGTGAGCTGTTGTTGCATTAAGGGTGTGGGTATTTAGCAGAAAATAAACCCCTTGTGTCCCAGCCAGTCCTGAGATCAGAAGGGCTGGGTGCGGCTGGGTTTCATTTCAGCCAATTTAACCCTCTAGCTCTGTTTGAGCTCAAAAGAACTTGCAGGAGTACAGGAGTGCTGTTAGTGCAGCTATCAATCCAGTACCTAGGTCTGATCTTGTTCAATAAGGATTGTGCCTGGTCCAGGTCCACAAATGCTGATTGAAGGTTCATTGAAACAGAGGAAAGCAGGTTCCAAATTGGCACTGACAAATGCACTGGCTACAGAGTGCTGACGTGTGTAGTGGCAGAAAGCATACAGTAAGATTCTCATAGCTGTAAATATATCTGTATATATCTATAAATTGAATATTCCCGAGTGTGCTCCAACGCAGTTGGAGACGCAAAGCTCACCTAGAGGCGTCCCTTCAGGAGAGGGGAGAGACCATCCGCGGGCAGGTCCTGAGCAGGCAGAGATGTTTTCCTCCTCCAGAGGTGTTTTCCTCCTCCAGCCTTTTGTGTCCTGAAGCCTCCCTTTTATATTATAAATTTTGTTCTGTCCCAAGGGGATGGAACAATTGCATGTTATGGACCGGGTTTGGTGACTTTGGTCATACATGCGTTGCATGTCCCATGTTCTCCTTCATTTGAATCCTGAGGGATGTGTAAGTCAATATGTTAATGGAGCTTAATGAGAGTCTCTGTTACTCTGTCAGAATTTATAATTGAAAAAGAGGTAGAACAAACACTTTGGCCCTCCTCCTCCACGTACTGAGGCAGCAGCAAAGGCTCTCTGACCTTCATCAGAGGGTCTTTGTGCACACCCTTATCTCCTTAATGAAACAGATTTATAACAAGTGTTGTTTTTCACAGTGAAGGGAGTGTGGATTTTGGCTGGTACAGAGGCTTGATGTTCTCCTGTGCCTCACTGGAACAACACTGGGCCATGAGATCTCTGAGACTCCTTGAGCCAGGTGCATGATAAGCAAGAGGCCCTGTTCATGCTTTTCTCAACCAGCCTCATCAACTCTTCACTATCTTAAAATAACACTATACAATTCTGATCATTTAACCACAGCTTTTGAGCATGTAAGAGTTATTATGTAGGTGTTTTATATGTTTTATTTTGCCAGCTAGCTTTATAGGTAATTTTTTTTTTATTTTCTGCTGCCATATTCTTAAGTGGTTATTACAATTATGAATTAAAAATAGAATAATTTTCTGTTCTAATGCCAGTTAATATCATCATTTGAAGTATGAATTAGAATGGCAAGAGTGTGAGCTAAGAATCTTCCAGGTTTGTGGTTGGTATTTTGTCAGTGCAACCCTGTCTCACACCAATGATCAAACTCAGTAGGCAGTTAGCACTGAGATAACTGGGTTTGTCTGCCTGTGACAGTGCCAACAGCAGGAATGTCACTTCTCTAAAAAACTTGCAAGATTGTGCACTAGGAAAGAGGCACTGCACTTTGGAGTGAGAGGAAGCCACAAAAGCTGTCCATCCACTCCATTGCATACTAAAACAAAGCGTGCACAGAGGTAACATTAGAAATAGTTTTCAGTGACAGAAATATTGCCCCTACTACTTTCTTAGACTCTTACAATTTATAACATAGCCTGCTGATAAGCTGGAATGCAACCTATATGAAGGGAGAGAGATGGAGAAATAGATGACCTGCCCTAAAATTTTTTGGTTATCTGTGACTGGGTGGGTAATCAAAAATTCAGAACTTTTCCTGGACAAGTAACATGCAATGTTTGCTGGTGTGTTTGATTCCCTTTCAAATATTCCACAGAGTGTACAGAAAAAAGACAGATTAGGCTTTGCATCAGATTTACGAGAGCTCTACCTCCTTGCCTTTGGACTCCAGCTTGCTTTTTACACTCCTGTCTGAAGTTGCAGAAGAATTAAGCTTGTCTGAGCATTGTTTGTACATAACATGCTTTCCCAAGTGACTATTTAGCACTATTAAAGAACAAAACCAAGACTAGCAATAAGATTGTGGTAAATGTAAATGTATTCTATTTAAAAATGGTTAATGATATCTTTTCATAATGACCATCTTTTTGCTACATGCAGAGTGCTGGTGGCATTAGTGAATTAAAAAATACAAAGATATTCAGGGATTTGGACCTGATTTGCATTTTCAATACAGATGTTTAGCAGTGTTGGACAGTGTAGGGGACTTAAAGTATAGGAAGAAATGTAAGACAGGTACATTTGAAGCCTGCCTGACACTGCTTGAATGCTGTGCATTGTGTGCCTATTACGGTACACTCTTGTAGCATTTGTAGTTTTAAACTTCTAATCCTGCACAAGGTACCAGTGCCATCTACTATATTTTAATCAGTTACATCAAATGTGAGTTCAGTAAAAACATGAGCATAGTGATAATTTTTACTACTTTTCTGCAAATGTAGTGTTTTGAGAAGTACTCCTTTCTTCAGCGTCTGTCACTGGAAAATGTTTTTTTAAATCCTCGTCTGAATTTTTATGTGTTTATTTTTTAATTTCCTGTCAATAGAAATGGAATCAGTGGCTCTGTCTGTTATTAATATTTAAAATGTGGGTGTTTGGACTTTTTAACATACAAGTTGCTGTGCCCCTTTAAATTTCCTTCAGTTGTTCTATACCTCTAAAAAAATCTTTCATTACCAAGTTGTTTATCTGAGAAGAAAGTGAGACTGTCTCTTTGTATTGCTGAATAACATCACTCTTTTTCTCAAGAAGTCATTACACACTGACATCATATTGTTCTTTATTAGATGATCTGTTGCCTGAAAGTATCTTGGTGACTCTGAACTTGAAAGCAACAAGAGTACAAGTGCTAGGATGCCTGGAGAGCAGAGACTGGCAATACCTTGCTCGAGCAAATATCCAAGACAATTTTTAAAAGGCATTAACAAATACAAACCACCCCCACAGAGGTAATTTTCACCTCTGAATTTTTGCTTGTTTCTTAGTCCAGCCCAGACTTCAGCCATCAGTGTAACAAAGCTGGAAGCCAAGTCCTACCTAGCAACGATAGCCATGTGCAATAATTTAAACTTAAAGAAAAATAACACAGCTGCTGGTAGAGTAGTGTCCAGAGATTTCTAGGTGCTTTCCAACAATAAAAGGGTGGTTTCTGTCCTGAAAATGTATCTGTGTGCATAGAAAGAGACCTTCAATATTCACAAAGACCACAATTAGTGCTGCACTGTAATTGTCATTCCCTGATTAGCTGGAAACCTTATATACCCAATGGGTTTTATTTTTCCTATTCATGAGTTACATGAGACAATATAGTAGCTTGTGAAATTTGTACAACTATTCCTTTGATTTGTGCTGCTTTTCACATCTTTTATTAAGAACTCTCAAAATTCTTAACCCTGTGACTGAGTGCATAGCTCTAGTGGTGACTTTTAGTATGATGACTGGATGAGAATCATCCTAAGGTCTTGTAAAATATAAACATATCATGGAAAAAAATTGTCTTTTCTTATAGATACTGTATTGTTCTCTTTAATTGTGCTATTCTGTGAAATTCTTCCCATGCACCTTCTTAATGTAGAAGGAAGAATCACCATCCAAAGAAGCTGAGAAATTATCCTGATAATCTCCAAATTCCAAACCCAAATGCAGTCTCCAGCTCCCTGAAGGAGGAAGCTGAAAACAGAGTTTGCCTTCTTTCCTTCCACAGGTGGGGTCACTTACCTTAGTGGTAACACAGAGAAGAGGTAACACAGCTGCAGTTGTCTCATAAACATCTTTATTATCACAGCAGTTTGTGGTATAGTTTGTTTTGTTTTGTTTTGTTTTAATTCATAATACCACAGCAATGAAAGACTTAAAATACGTTAGCCTTCAGAGCTATCAATTACATTCCTTTCAGATGGGATGGTAGAAGTGAGGCAAGAGCTGTGTGGCCAGAGAGGTGTCCACAATGTGTCTTGCTTCTGCAGCATGTTCTACCTGTTGTTTCAAATTCCCTCTTCCCACTCAGACCCAGCTGCAACTGATATTCAGCTCAGGCATTCCTGTGGCCACTGAAACTTTGGGTGCAGAGAAGGTAATATCAGGTGAAGTTCCTTCAGCCATTATCATTTCCAAATACCTTCTGACTCATGAGGAGCCAGCAGCATGTGGGTCGTTAATCCTCCTCTGATTACCAACTTGTGCCATCCCAGCCTGGGCATCCCTGGTACACAATAATCAAACACAGGGCTTGAACAGTTAATGCTCTGTTTGCAAATCCTGTTGGATCACTACTAAAGTTGCATAGGTGAAATAGATAAAGTTGGGAAGTCTGCAATAGAAGTGTTTGCCTTTATACTTATTTACTCACTGTTGTTGCCTTTGTACAATAATATCTTTTCCCTGAAGGTCTTTGAAAAATTCGATCACAAAATGGAAAGAGGGTATGTTTGTTCTGGGTAAAATTTGGAAGCATTGTTCTGATGACACCTGTAAAACATAATTATAACTCCCATAGCTGTTTCCTCTCATATTTAGAGAGGAAAATTCTTTGCCTCTAATCTCAGGTGCATACCTGTGGAAGCCTTAGATTCCTTCAAGCAGTATCAAAGTAATGATAACAGTGTGCAGCTGCTGACTGTCTTTTGCTTGTTGTTACTCACCCAGCTGTTTAGAGGAGAAGAAAAAGAGAGAGAATATCTCTAATCAGCCATATGGCACAAAGTTTTATTTGCCACAGTAAGTTAAAACGCTCATTATTGGTCAGCATCTTGAATGCAAATTCTGCCATAGCTTTTCAGGAGTGCTAGATGTGATGGAAAAGAAGATCAGAATATATTTAGTTCACATTATTTTATATTAAGTATGGAAAGAATTGATTCTGTCTAAGTAGAGTTTCCATGACTGGATTTTGCTATACCCAAAAGGGGGCAGGAGCATGGAGTGCAGATCTCAGGCCCTGCTTGGGCCATAAAAGGTAAATTAAGAGCAGTTGAAATGGTATTTCAGATTTTTTGCAGTGCAGTTTTGCTTTGCTTATATTGTCTATTAGACAAATTAGGATTCTGGATCACACAACTGGGACATGAAATCTAGATGTCTTTAGTAGCTGTTGATGTTTACAATGCATGCAGCCAGTCGTTTTTTCATTAAGAAAATGTTTAATTTTGCTGCTGTTTTTAAATTGAACAAGAAACACAGAGTTAAATGTAAGGAAAAAGATTTTTGTCTTAAAAACCCACAGTTTTTGGATTGCATGTAAATGCTAGAGGAGAAGTGAGGGACTAATATGTATATGAGTTTTGTAAGTCTCCCTTCTGTAAATTGCAATGGAAAATGAGTTTTGAGGGTTGGCTCGACTGAAAATTTAGCAAGTCTGTCTTTTAAAACCTCCTCTGTAATTTCTTGTGTGCATATGGTTGGAACTCCTTTCGATGTGGACATATTGACATCAAACATACTGTTAGGGGGTCTTAATGTTATTAAAAATGTAAAAGGGAGGTGCACACCTGTGTATCCAGGATTGGGTGCACGGCTTTAAAAACTGAGGGGGATTGGAACCCTTCTTATGCTGCCTCTTACAATACTCCTACAACACTTTTTTTCCTCTGAAACCTGTTGTATTTCAGAGGATTTAAGAATATGGTTTGTCTTCTCGTAATACTTTAAAACAATTTCCAGACAGAATAATACCCAGTTCTTCCAAGTGGCTTTAATGCATAGATCTAAAGGACTCTCTAGTCCCTGATTTCCTGCTTAATTGATCAGACTACTTTATGTTTTGTGTAATTTTTTTACATTAAATGCTGGTAAGAGATACTAAGATACCATCCATTTAAGACATTTCTGCACAAGTTCTAAACAGTTGGATAAGTGGTTTTGGGCTACTGGTTTGCAGAGATAATAGGCCGGGATAGAAAGTATTGTGATTGGTAAACCAGAATACTTTTTCTGGCTGATGCCATAAAAAATCACTGTGTACTAATGCTACTTTAAAAATGGACATGCTTTTTCCATTTGGGAAGTGATTCTGGATAGTATAATCCAGATGAGTGGTTAGGTGTCCTGTATTTTAAACAGTCTCTCTTCTGTGATTCTTAATGTCCTTTGACTTGTTCTTCATAAAGTACCAAGAAATGTTTGATCAGATAAGAATCTTGTTTTCTAAGAATAGCGCTTAAGTGGTTCTGCACAGTCTTACAAATTTGTCATTTCATATAGTGAGGTGTTATCTCCTAAAAAATAAGTCTTGACCCGTATAATCAGTACAAGTGTTTGTTTCCCTGCAAAAGCCCTAACATTAAACCTATCATGAGAGGATTCAAAAAGAGGTGTGCAAATATTTTTCCATGGAATAAGATTCCTTCTTCATCTGATGGCCCATCTTGCTATTCTTCTCACTGTTTCCATTGCTGTTACTTAAAAGGCTTTGACAAATATAATAGACTTTGCATAATGATGCCATTGTAAGTCACTTCCAGCATATTATAGTGTGCAGTTAAAATTACTCTTGCGATTACCACTCTCCAGTGCTTCTACTTTATCATGGCACCAACTGAAATTAAGAACAGGCATATTCCTTCCTTTACTTGCCAATATTAAAAATAATGTTAAATAATATTGTTGTAATTTGTTTAATTAAAATTCCTTTTGGATCTTTTTCTTCCACAGCTCAATAAGAAATATTTTGCCTTAGAAATTTAAAAAAGATTTTAAAAAAGAAAATAGGATATATACATTCTCTGATAACATTGTTATGAGGTTGGGAGAATTTTGTAAATGTTTTTTCCAAGCATTTGGCCAAGACAACGGACAAGACAATGTCATGCACAGAAAGACTGTTCTGTACTAATAGATATAGATTGGAAAAAGCCATACTTAATTTCAACATCATCTTTTCACTACTCATCTGAAGTGTGTATTTATGTATCTGGAGGTTCTAGATCTGTGCATGCCTTCATCTGCCTCTCTGTCTTCTAACCTTGTTAATTTTGATGTGGTTTGTTTTTTCTCTTTGTGGCTAAGCAAGGGAATAAAGAGCTGGAAAAAATAATTTCCCCCCATTTCTTATTTTACCAGGAATAACAGCTCTAGGGAATGTGTTCTAATGCATATGAAGAGAATATCTTAAATAAAGTGGTATTGTTACAGGATTTGATAATGC